>PVJD01014943.1:0-27032 GCA_004026545.1 Mormoops blainvillei
GCATCTCCCACCTAGAAGGTCCTCACAGCCAGCATCCTGGACTCCACGTCTCCACCCTGACCCCTACGGTCTTTTCTGTGCTCAGCAGGCAGAAGGGCCCTATTCCAACCTCAGTTAGATCCTGTCCCTCCTCTGCTCAAAGCCGTCCCATACCTCCCATCTCTTCAGAATAAGAACAGTCCATACGTCCTGGAACACCCCTCCCCTAGACAGCCACATGTCTCTGCTCAGGTCTCTGCTGAAATGTCAGGTCCTCAGGAAGGCCCTCCCTGTCCATCCTGTTTAAAATAGCCACCCTCTTTCTATCCCTTCCCCTGGTTTTGGTTTTTTCTGTTAGCGCTTACTACCACATGCTCCTACAAGCATTTCTTCTGGGCTGTGAGCTGCAAGAAGGCAGGGAACATGCCTGTTTTTCTCACTGCTGGGTTTCCGGGGCCCAGAACAGCGCCTGGCTCATAGGACGTGCTCAAAGCTTGCCTCCTGAACGCACGATGTTCCTCCAGTCTCTCAGGCTGCTCCTGCTTCTCCCCCGGCCCTGAAATGTCGGTGCTTCCCAGGACTTAGTCTCAACTCTTGCTTCCTCTCACATTCAGTGGCACTGCCCTCAGGGCTGCCCCCACCCTCCTGCAGCACTGCCTCCAACCTGCCCCATGATAGGACACCAAATGGACAGCTGATGGGTTCCTGTGCCCCACGTCGGTGACGCTGACCTGCCCTGCTCCAGCCATCTCCCCTCTGAGAGCTCAAAGTGTCTTAACTCCAAAGTCATCTGACACTCAGCTCTTCCCTCCCCTGCCCGCCTCTCTCTCTCTGTTTAAGGTATTATCACCAGGCCAGCGGGCCCCCGCACCCTGGGGTTGTTCTCCACCCCTACCTCAACCCTGGGCAACAGGTCCCATCCGTCCTGCTTATCCTCCGTTTGTCCTGTCAGCATCCGTCTCCGTCCCTTTGACCGCTGCCCTGACCACTGCCCCGGCTCAGGCCTCATCAACTCCCACCTCGGCTTCTCCACCCCAAGGCTTACCCTCTCATCCATCTTTGGCTCCCCTGGAGGCCTGGTGCTTAGGCAACACTGACCGAGACAAAGGACGGATTTAAACCAAAGGCTTTTGGGTCAGAAGGTCATTCTTTGGCTCACAGTGAAATGTTCTCTCCAGGCGTCCAGCCACCTAGCCTGATCACCTGGGATGGGGACACTGTGGGGCAGAGACCACTGATGTAGGAGCCAGGCAGACCTGAGTTCACATCCTAACCCCGGCACTTACTTGCCACATGGCTGTGGATGAGCAAGCCTCAGTTTCCCCATCCACAAAATGGAGAAAACGACAGTATGTCACAGGTGGCTGGGAAGACCAGTGAGATCGTCACGTGCCACCGTCAGCCTGCTGCTCGGCTACCTGAGGACGTTGAGTAGCCCACCTGGCAAGAATGCAGTAGATCAATGGACTTTCATTTAATTCAACATAATCTCTATTTTGAGCTCTGCACCAGTGGGTGGACGAAGCTCAGTCAATCAGTCCAAGGGTGGCAGATAAACTCCGGGCTGGGAATGTCACTTGCCATGCTCGTGTTCTAAAGAGGTCCCCAATCACGCTTGGCCTTTGGTGGGGTTCATGCAGGTGTTTGCCGTGTCATCTCCTAGGTAAGGGGCCCGTGGGTTGAGTGCTCCCCCTGTGCCCCTTGGTGTTCAGATCACTGCCAGGTCACTCTGTGCCCGCGGAGCCTGTCACAGTTTCAGACCCATAGGCCTAGACATACCTGGCGGTCGCTTTCCCCTGGGTCCTGTCACTTTTGGGAGTTAGCAGCAGAACCTGGAAGGTGACAGCCCAACTCTGGAGCCCAGCGGTTGGGATTCAAGACCCGTTCTGCCTCTTCCTTGCTGTGTGACCTGGGGCAAGTTGTTTCACCACTCTGGGCCTCGGTTTCCTCACCTATAAAGTGGAATGACACCATGAGATGGTGCACATGAAGTCCTTGGCCTGGTGCCAAGCACGTAGTAAACTCTCAGTAAATGTTGGCTGTTTACATTAGGTGCCCTGCCTGGAAATAGAAACACGGGTCCTGTAGTTCCTGGGTCCTTCCACCCCCTGGGTGGGACTTACAACCCCCGGCTCAGGAATAAGTAGTAGCTGAACAGTCACCTCTCCCTCCTACTCTCCTGGGCCTCAGTCAGGAATGCTTGCTACCTTCTGTGGCCTTGGCCGTGACCTTCTTCTGGCCCCTCTCCTGTGCATTCTCTCAGGCCAGAGTCTTTGAAACCCCAACACGTCTTTTTGTCTTCTGCTGCAATATCCCAGAAAAGGAAAAAAATGAGCTTCAAAGAGCCTTATCTAGTAGCAGCATTATCATCATCACCGTGGCCATCAGGGATGACCAGGGTTGACGGGAGCTAATCTGCCCCCCACCGCCAGCAACATCCTGTTCATCTGGGCAGGCACGGGGGCGCTCTTGCAAGCTCCCAATGGCCTACGCCTGCCCAGCCCACGTCTCTAATTCCTCCCCTGTACAGGCAAGGAGACTGAGGCCAAGGAAGGGAAGGGACTTGCCAGAATCATGCAGCAGCAAAAACCAATCCTGATTCTCACTCCATACTCCAGGTCCTTCCTCCTGACTGGAGGGTGTGAGGGAGGTGGGAGAGGCAAGACCTGAGACACAGTGGATGTCCCCTTCCGCATCAGCATTACCAAATACCCACTCTTCTCCCAGCATGCAGCTGGCTGCCGTCTTTCTGCCCTGTGCTCAGATGTGCATGGGGTGGGGGTGTGTCCTGCCCTTGCTCCCTCTCCCCGTTTCTCACTCCCCTCCCTCGAACCCCTCTCCCTTTCCTTCCTTCTACTGTTCTCACCTTCCTTCCACCTCTCTTTCTTCTCCTCCTCCTCCTCCTTCCTTCTGGAAAGCCTCTGCCCCAGTGACTCACGTCCGGACTACTGGTGGGCTGCACATCAGCTCCTGGCAGCAGCCAGGAATGTGGGGTGGGGGGGCCGGAGGGATGGGAGGACAGAGCTGGCTGGAGGGCAGGCTTCTGTAGCTGAGCTGCGCGGTACAGTGGTTAGTCACAGGGCCTGCTGGGGTCACCACAGACTAGCTCTGCGACCCAGTGCAGGCCTTTCACTCAGTGGCCCATCTGTGAAGCATGCGATGTGGGGTCAAGAGCAGCAGAGCTGGGAAGCATCTGCCTGCAGCATGCTCCCAATAAAGGCACACTCTTATGCTTGTCATTCCGCCAGCTACCGCAGCTCTCCCAGCCAGGAAGTGCCATGCTTTGGCCTCTCCCACGCCCCCGACAAGGGGCCCATTCTGTAGACAAGGAGAGTGAGGAACAGCTAGGGCCTGGCACAGCCCCGAGGCTCCTGGCCCATTCTCAGCACCAGACTGAGTGTCTCTGGGGCCCCAGGGACAGGGCAGACCCCAAACCCCGAAACTGTGGGCTTCTCCACCTTCTCGCCTGTACCAGTAACAGCTGGCCTTCGGTGCCTATGTCATTGGCTGCCTCTGTCTCTCTCTTTTCATCCTGTGCCTCTCTACCTCTCGCGGGTCCTCCTGTGGTTCTTACAGTGGCCCTCTGGTTTCTGTGTATGTGTCTCTGCCACTTTCTGATTCTCTCTCCTGTCTAACCGATGCCTCCCTAAGTCTCTCCTTGTCATTCTCTCAGGTTCTCCTCTAACCACTAGGCAATCTGTTCCCCACCACCACCTCTACCTCCCCAGGTGTCCACATTCTCTGTCCACACTGGAGGACACACTGGCCCTATGGCCAGCGCCCACCCCTCAGCCAGGCTCTGCAGCGGAGGCCTCCTTCTCTTCCTTCTGCATCCAAAGCCAAGAGGCGGGGCTCCGGGGCTGGACAGGAGCCTCCGACCTGGCACTGCCCCTGGGCCTGCTGTCTGCTCCAGGTCCCTGACGTCAAACCTCAGAATAACTCAGCCCCCCAGCCGGGTGGTTGCTAGGCCTCGCCTGCCTGGACATGGGTCAAAAGCATATCCAGCGGGAATGCAGCATGGGGTCCTGGCCCAGCCCGAGACCCTCCCTCACTGGCCTGGGGCTACCAGCTTCCCCGACCTCCCCAGGCTGCCCGTAAATTCTTGGCATTTTCAGCCTTGGGTTATCCAAACAAGAAATGAATCTGGGTTGCCAAACCAAATCTCTTGGGGTTTGATTTCCTAACCTTACCACTGGCTGCTTTCTTTTGGGGGCTGGGGGATGGAGTGGAGAAAACAGCATCTGTTTCTTGGAGGAATAAGGTTATTTTTCCAAGAAGGGAGACTAGAGAGGCTGGCAGAGATGCCCTCGGCCCAGGGATGGCCTGGGCACAGTGGCCGCAGGGGCCGCCAGCATAGCTTCCCCCAGTGGATCAGGTTTATTTGCTCAAGTGGCGTGGCCGGCTTTCCTTCGAGGCCCCAGAGCTCGGCAGGCTGGACACACACAGGCCCTCTCCGCTTCTCTCCTTGGGCAGGAAATGTAAGAAAACAGGCCCTAGGCTTGTCCCCTGAGCCTGCACCTCTGGCCTCTGGGCATTTGCTTAGCCACAGAGCTGGCTCTGCAATGTCTGGAATGGACCCCTCAGTGTCAGAGAACACTGAGCTGAGGTCAAGGGGTCATGTCCCAGTGGTGCTACTGATCGGCTGTGTGGGGGGTCCTGGGGCAGCCACCTGCATCATTTGATTCCTCTAGAAAGTAGAACTCAAAACACTCCCTGCCTCGCAGAGAGAGGGTAGGGTGAAGATAACCAGCGTCGGCTAAGCACTTCTTGTGTGCTAGACCCCGGCCCGTGTGCCTGGAGACAATTACTGCATTTAATTCTCACAATAGGCCTGTGAGGCAAGATTGTTGGCCCATTAATGGAGGGGGAAACTGAGGCACCAAGAGGTGAGATGACTCACCCAAGGCCACACGACAAAAAAGGGAGAGGTCAGAGTCGCACTCAAATACGCCAGACGCCATCCCACCTCAGGCCTTCGCACTGGTCTCCCCCTCCAGTTGGAGGTCCCTTCCTCCTGGCTTTCCCACGGCTGACCCCTTCTCATCTTCCGAGCTCAGCAGCCCCCTCAGATGAGGGTTTTCCTGCCACTCTGGCTGAACTTGCCCCTGGCCTCAGTCATTACCCCTCTCATTCTCTTCGTAGTACTCATTACTATTGGACTTTAACTGGTGGAGTTAGTGGAAGTGCACTAGAATCAGATAACATGCCAGTTTTATTCCTTCCTGATTCCCTAGTATTGGACTGGCCAATAAGCCCATTTAGATTTTTCCGTAAAAGACACGTTTCATTTTTACCCGTAACTTTATTCATTTGAATATTTTGAGTATGTTGGCTATCTCGTGCTATTGGCTTCTAGGGGGCAGAGGCCAGGGGCGCTGCTAAACATCTTCCAATGCATAAGACAGCCCCACAGCAGAGAATTATTTGGCCAAAATGTCAATAGTACCAAGACACTTTATAAGCCACTTTTGACATGTTCGATCAATCACAGCACCTTCTCCATACACTGCACACATCTTTTCATTTTTGTGTGTATTTCAGTTGTGCTTTTACTTTTCTTGAAATAATAAAGTGTATTTTTCCATCTTCAATATTCAAATGCTGTACAAAAATTCACCAATTTTGAAAAAAAAATTTAAATGCATGCCGATATGACAGCTGTTACAATACAAGCTAATGAAACTGTTTTGAATGAAGTTGTTGACAACTAGAGCCATTGTGCAGAAAAAAACTAAACAAACTTTTTGGCCAGCCCAAGTCCTAACCAAGCGCTTGGCACGCAGTAGGTGCTTAAGAAATAATTCCTGAGGGAATACATGGATGAAACTCAGGGTGAGGGATTACTTTGAGGAAACATATTTATTATGATGATATATATGGGATATTTGAAGGACCTTATGTTGATGGGTTTGTTTTTTATTGTTTTTTACTTCACATACAGTGAAATTCACCCTTTTACATATAGTTCAGTAAGTTTTGACAAATGTGTACAGTCATGTAACTACCACCATAATCATGATCTAGACATTGCCAAACTCCGGAAAGTTCTCGTGTCCCTTTGTAGTCTGTCCGTCCTTGCCCCTAGGCCTGAGACCCTGGCAACAATGGATTCTGACTTTTCCAGAAAGTCATGTAAATGAATCAAACAGCATGTAAACTTTTGAGTCCGGTTTTTTTTCACTCAGCATAATACATCTGAGAGTCATTCAAGTTACTGTGAGAGCTCCTTTATATTGCTGAGTAGAGTCCATTGGGTGGATCAGTTGAAGTTGTTTCTACTTAAATAATGCAGGAGAGGCTTCCCGCCAAGATGGAAGCGTAGGTACACTTTGCCTCCTTGCACAATCAAAAGAAGGACAACAACAAATTTAAAAACAAAAAACAACCAGAACTGCCAGAAATTTGAACTATATGGAAGTCCGACAACCAAGCAGTTGAAGAAGAAACATTCACCCAGACTGGTAGGAGGGGCGGAGACAGGCAGCTGGGGCGGAGAGGATGCACTTAGCAAGGCAGCGGCTGGTGGCCCGGGCAGTCCCACATTTTCATGTAAACCAGGAGGAACAACTGGAGAGCAAGACAGACCGCGCAACCCAGGGATCTGGCAAGGGGAAAGAATGCCTCAAAACCTCTGGCTATAAAAACTGTGGGGGTTACAGCAGCAGGAGAAACTCCAAACTTCACAGAAAAGTTCTTTGGAGAGACCCACGTGGTCCCATACACAATACACAAACCCGCCCACCAAGGAATCAGCACCAGGAGGGCCCAATTCGCTTGTGGGTAGTGGTGGAAGTGACTGAAAGTGGGATGAGAACAGAGCAAGTGGCATAGTTCCTTCTCTGACCCTTCCTCTACATAGAGCACCAGAACACAGCGACATTGCCCCATCCTGGCAAATACCCGAGGCTCTGCCTCTTACAACGTAACAGGTGCACCAGGACAAAGAAACATGACCCAAATGAAAGGACAGATCAAAACTCCAGAAAAAAATACAACTAAGCGATTAAGAGATAGCTGACCTATCAGATGCAGAGTTCAAAATACTGGTAACAGTATGCTCACAGAAATGGTTAAGTACAGTTGCAAAATAGAGGGAAAAGTGAAGGCTATGCAAAGCTAGCTAAAGAAAAATACACAGGGAACCAACAGTGAAGGGAAGGAAACCGGGACTCAAATCAATGATTCAGAGCAGAACGCAGAAATAAACATTCAACCAGAGGAGAATGAAAAAACAAGAATTCAGAAAAATGAGAAGAGGCTTAGCAACCATCAGGACAACTTTAAAAGCTCCAACATCTGAATCACAGGGCTGCCAGAAGAAGAAGAGGAAGAGCAAGACATTGAAAACTTATTTGAAAAAGTAATGAAGGAGAACTTCCCCAATCTGGCAAAGGAAATAAACTTCCAGGAAGTCCAGGAAGCTCCCGAAGAAGCTGGATCCAAGGAAGCACACACCAAGGCACATCATAATTACATTAGCCAAGATTAAAGATAAGGAGAGAATCTGAAAAGCAGCAAGAGAAAAGGAGACAGTTACCTACAAAGGAGCTCCCATAGACTATCAGCTGGTTTCTCAAAAGAAACCTTGCAGGCAAAAAGGAGCTGGAAAGAAGTATTCAAAGTCATGAAAGACAAAGACCTACATCCAGTAAAGCTATCATTTAGGTTGGAAGGGCGGATAAAGTGCTTCCCAGATAAGGCCAAGTTAAAGGAGTTCATCATCACCAAGCCCTTATTGCATGAAATGTTATAGGGACTTATCTAAGAAAAAGAAGAAGATCGAAACTATGAACAGTAAAGTGACAACAAACTCACAACTATCAACAATTGAACAACAACAAAAAAAAACCTAAGCAAACAACTAGAACAGGAACAGAATCACAGAAATGGAGATCATCACATGGAGGGTTATCAGCAGGGAGGGAGTGGGAGAAGAATGCGGAAAAAGGTACAGGGAATAAGAAGCATAAATGGTAGGTACAAAGTAGACAGGGGGAGGTTAAGAATAGTACAGGAAATGGAGAAGCCAAAGAACTTACTTGTACGACCCATGGACATGAACTAAAGGCAGGGGTGGAGGGGGGAGAAATGCTGGCGGGGGGGATGCAGGGTGGAGGGGAATAAAGGAGAGGAAAACAATGGGACAACTGTAATAGCATAATCAATAAGATATGCTTAAAAATAGATAAATAAATAAATAATGCAGGAGAAAAGCAGCTTTGGCTACTGAGAAAGCCCACCCACAGGTGCTCATCCGTTATCTTTCTGAAACACCTTTCTTCTTCTCCCAGCCCCTGACTGTCAAAACTGCTTTCCTTTCCTTCAAAGCCCTTTTCAAATGCCCTCTCCCTAATAAGGAGCAGGGTTTACTGTCCCCATGTCACGGACTGGTACAGTGAGCTCAGAGAAAGGTAGCCCCCAACTATCAGAGGCCCATAGCTGGAGTGGAATCGAGCCAGAACTCAAACCCGGGACCAAGAAGAAGGCCAAGGTGCGGGGAGGCCACGGATCAGAGACAAGCATCTTCGCATGCCGGAGGGGCACTGGGACCCAGGCCCCCAGGCCCCATCTGAGCCCTGAAAATTTGCCAGCATGAGGATGACAGAGAAGGGGAAGGTCCCATCCCATGTCAATGCCTCTGTTGGGATCCTTCCCGACACTGTCAGCTGGCTCCTGAGCCCTGGGCCAGGCCCAGCCCCCACCACACAGGCTGACATTAGTCACCAGAGCCCCAGCTTGGCCACACTGGCCCATCTGGCCTGGATTACCCATCCCAGAGCTCATGCTGGGTGTGGCAAATTGGGTGATGGGCCCAGCTACCAGTGGCTTTTGCCACCACCCAGCCACTTGCGGCCAAAAGACAAGTGAGAGACCAGCTCCTGTCACTCAAGATGAGCCCAAGCTACCCTGAGGTCCCACCCAGCTTTGCAGACCTGAGAAAGCCCCTGAGCAAGGAGTTTTAGAACCTAGCCCACCAAGTAATGACCTTAGGCAAGTCTTCGGGGCCACGGTTTGTCCATCCGCAAATGAGAGGCTCGAGGGAGATGCCTGAGAAGGTCTTGTGGTAGCAGCGAATTTGCTGTTCCACAGCACGGAGCAGCAACTCGGGGCCTGGGAGTCTGTGTTTTAAACCAGGCCCCAGGAGGCTCATGACTCAGGGGCAAGTCCAAGGGCAGCCTCAGTGTAGCTCAGCTTACCCTCATCCACGCTGGTGCGCCCTGGCCAGCCACATGTTACACTCCCAGGGAGCTGCCAGAGGAGTGGTGGGGACAGCACGAGGGCACCGTCCCCTGGAGATGGTAGCCTGACCTGGGGCAGAGGGAAGCGAATCAATTCAAACTTCGCATTGAGATCACAGTGGCCAGAACTTCCCAGTGGACTGAGTGTGGCAGGTGAGAGAAAAAGAAGAGTCCGTGATGAGGCCTGGGCTTGGGCTTAAGAACTGGGTGGGGCCACTTACTGAGAGAGGAAAGACAAGGGAGAACAGGGTGCGGATGCAGAGACGGGGTGGTGGGCCCTGCGGAAGCAAGGGTTCCATGTTGGATGCTTTCGCTTGAGATGCTTGTTGGAAATCCATGTGGAGGCAATGAGTGGGTGGGACACTCAGGGGACAAGTTTGAAGGGGGTTGTAAAAGTTCTAGGACCAACAGAACACCTGCTGCTGGGCCCTGATGCATGTGTGGCCTCAGACACTTTGGCATCTAATCCTAGGTGAAACTTGTAGAAGCCTTTTCAGAATAATACTTTCAAATGCAAAAAATAAAAGCATAAGAACACCCAGTGATATTGCGATTGTAATCAAAATATTAAAACTAAATCCGTGCTCTGGCTGTAGCATTGTTCAGTGGTGGGTCTGAGAATGTCCGTAATTCCAGAGTCACAATGAGCAAAAACAGCGTGTTAAGGTATTGTGTAACATGTGTGTCGTGATATGAAATTATGCATGATTTCTGTTGGAAATGAAGTCCCAGGGTGAGCTAATAGGGCTACGGTTTGTGGCCTGTGCTCATATGTAAAGAAAATGCCAAATTTTAAGTACAGGTTAGTGAACAAAAGATGTCATTTTTTCTCATCCACATTCACGGACCCTCCCAAATTCTCTTCGCATTAAGGACCCTTAACCCAGGGAGAGAACATACAGAGAGGCAGGGGCCCAGGACTAGGCCATGAGCCGCTACCCTCAGTGTGTGAGAGCCTGGTCAAGGAGGAGACAGAGAGGAGGTGATGGGGGAGAGAGAAGAAAAACTAGGGGAAAACGCTTCCAGAGAAAAGGAGCAGTCATCTGGGTTAAGCTGCTGAGAACGCAGGTGTGTCCCTGCCCCTGCCTTATCAGGGAAGCCAGAACAAGGCGAGTTAAAGAGTGAAGAGGTTCCCGGGCTAGGGAGACAGGCGAGGTTGTCGGGGGGTACACGGGATTTGACAAGAGGGGTTATATTTTTTCTTGAGTGTGATAAATACACAGCCTTTATTCTATTATTTTTATGCTTTTTTTTTCTGTATGTGTGAAGTACACCATAATAATGTTCTTAAATTTTTTTAAGGTGAGGGAGAGGATGGAGGTGAGAAAATGGAGACAATTTGTTCAAGAACTTGTATTATTGGGGCAGAGAAATTAGAAACACAATTGAAGGGGTCTGTGAGGTCCAGGGTATTTTGTTTTCTTTACTAAGCATGTTTGTGTGTTGCGGGGGACAGAGCTGAGGATGCAGCAGAAGGAGGAGGGCAACAGGACAGGCTTGAAAGCTCAGAAGTGCTTCTCTCCCTGGTCCTCCATCCCCTTTGTGACTTGTACACCCAGAGTCCTCACCCTTGAGTGCGCATCAGATTCACTGGATGGCTGGGTGCCACCCCAGAGATTCTGATTCAGTAGGTCTCAGGGAGACCTAGAAATGCGCATTTCTAACAGACTCCCCGGAGATGCTGCTCCAAGGACCACACTTTGAGAACCGGCGTTCTAATCAATACCAGCGTGCCCACATGCGCCCCCTTCAGGATTTGGCCTTGCACTACAGTGGAATGTGCTCATTCAAAAGCACTCTGGGGAGGAAGGACTGGGAGCAGATGATTGAGATGGAAGAGGGGAGAAGAGATGGAGGACGAAGAAACCAGAGCTTGGCCCCCCAGCCAAAGTTACCACCTCTCCCCCTGTGGAGAGCCAGCCTTCCCAGGGTCCCTGGGAGCTGCCCTGTGGGACCTCAAGGAAGACTGAGGGAGAGAGCGAGGAAAGAAGGTGAAAGAGGGAAAGGGGAAGGGAAGTGGCGAGAGACCAGCAGGTGTGCAGAGTCCAGAGGGAGTGGAGGAGGGGCACTGAGCCCTGAGAACTCACTGTTCACGTTTGCAACTTGATCCTGGTGTCAGGGCCAGACGAGCTTCTCCTGCTCTTTGTGGCGGTGCGGGGGCGGGGTGGAGGGGAGCGTTGTCAATGAACATTATCTTGTCGGATCCCAGGACTTTCAAGCTGAGAGAACCCTTGGAGACTGGGTGGATCAGCTCCATTTGGCAGATGGAGAAGGCCAGGAAAATAAAGAGTCCAGTTTGGCAGATGGATCTACAAACTCTTATTCTGGGGAAGATATGCGCCCACTCTCTGCTGTGGGCCCTCCCCGAGGAAGCGGGATACTGGGCACGACTTTGGGGGCTGTTGCTGACCCCCGCTGCTGTCCTTTTCTATTCCCTCGTTGAACGCACGTCTACTGAGCACCCGGCACGCGTGAAGCATTGTGCTAAACGTGGAGATAAAGCGGTGAGCAGGACCAAACTCCTGGCTCTATGCAATTGACATTCCAAGAGTAAAACAGGCAATAGACACATGAATAGGTCATTGAAAGTCAGGGATTGGTAAGTGGTAGGAAGAGCCTCAAATGACATGAGGGAGTGAGCCATGCTGCTGGTGACGGTGGAGAGAGGGGTTTCCAGGCAGAGGGAACAGCACGTGCCAAGGCTCTGAGGCAGGCACACGCCTGCTGTGTCGAAGGGATGGCACAAAGGCCAGTGCTTCTGGAGCGAGCGAGGAAGGGAGGAGTAAAAGAGAAAATCGGAGTGGTAGCGGGGGGTCAGCGCACACAGGAAGCTGCAGTCATAGCAGACTTTGGCTTTTCCTCTGAATAAGATAGAAAACCTGGGAGGGTTTTGAGCAGAGGAAGAATGCGATTTAACTTAGGTTTAACAGGATCCCTCTGGCTGCTGAGTGGAGGACGAACTAGACAGAGAGAGACAAGAGAGGAGGCAGAACGTCCAGCGAGAAAGCTGCTGAAACAGCCCAGGCGAGAGGTAACGGTGGCCTGGCGCGGCGGAGAGGCCCCGCCTGGTTGTCCTGAGTCTTTCATCGACGCACAGGAGGGACAGGAGCCTTCCCCCAGCCCCTGCCCATGACCTCAGCCCATGGTCTCCCTACAGCTAGAAAGGTACATCCAGAGGAACTTGAGGCCGGAGCTGGCGCGGGTACAGCAGCATATAGTCCAGAACCAAACGGCCACCATGCTGGAGCTGGGCACCAGCCTCTTGAACCAGACCACTGCCCGGACCCGCAAGCTGACCGACGTGGAGGCTCAGGTACCAGAGGGTGAGCGGGCGGCGCCGGGGTGCTCACAGCCAGCCTTAGTCATCTTGCCTTGACCTCTGTGTCTGGGTAATGTCAGGGCCTCCTCTGGGCCTGTAACCCCCCTGGAGCCCCTCCTGATGACCCTGTCACAAAATTGTCTCCCACCAGGCCACGAGTCCTGGGGATGACACTGGGTTTGGTCCTTTGGCCTCTGTGTCTCCAATGCCCAGGTCTGTGCTGGGCACTGGGATGGAGGGGGACAGCATACCCCCCATTCAGGGGACTCACAGTGCTCCAGGGGAGATGGTTAGTAAACAGTTCATTAGAACTCAAGGGGCCAATGACTGAGAGAGGAGACAGCTGTATAAATGGGAGGGTGAGTAAGCGAATGGATAAAAAGGTGACTGACAAATGGGCATGTGTTTGTTGAACCCCTACTATGTGCCAGGCACTGCTGGAAGTCCCTGGTTGTAGTTTACAGCACTAAATAAGACAGGTATGCATCCCTACCCCCACGTGTGGTCGGAGCGGCCGCAGGGATGAGTTGCAGGCTTAGACAGTGGGGCCAGGAAGGCCAGGCAAGCACCACTGAGGAGGCAGGATTGGAGCGTTTGCTGGGAGAGCAGTGCAGACAAGAAAAACAGCACGTGCAAAGGCCCAGAGATGGGATCAGGCTGGCAAGCTGCAGGAGCTTCAAGGAGACTAGTGTGGCTGCAGTGGCGAGCGGACGAGTGGTGGGCAAGGGATCAGAAAGGTGATGGGACAGATGGCATCACAGGGCCTTGAAGGCCCTGTTGAAGACTGGGCTCCTCCACTTCATGAGGTGGGAGCCACAGGAAGATTTTGAGCAGGGGGCTACGTTTTTAAAACCTTCCTCAGGCTGCTGAGCAGAGAACAGACTGTAGGGGACAAGGGCGGGGACAGGGAGCCCTGTGAACAGCTGGCACTGGACACAGGACAAGTGACGACTGAGGCCAGGACCGGAATGGGGGCCACAGAAGGGGAGGGGAGTGGTCAGGTAGCCGTTTGGAAGATGGAGCTGATGGGACTTGCTGATGGATCAGGTGTGGAGGTCAAGGGTGAGTCTTCCTGAGGTCTGAGCAGCTGTGATGGGAAGAGCAAATTTAGGAAGAGGATCACAAGCTCAGTTAGGGCCTGTGAGTGAAAGAATGAATGAATGAATGAACAACCACAGGAACTAAGTACTGGGAGGGTGGAGACAGATCAGCAAGTTTCTGGAATGGCAGCGCCTGTGGGCAGGTGGGCAGCTACTGGACAGGCCTCTTGCCGGACTTACATAGTACCCCTACCCCCTCCTGCTTGCCGAGGCAGGTCCTGAACCAGACATCAAGAATGAAGATCCAGTTGCTGGAGACCTCACTGTCCACCAACAAGCTGGAGAAGCAACTGTTGCTACAGGGCCATGAGCTCTACCAGCTGCAGGGCCACAACAGGTGGGCATTGGCACCAGGCCAAGACAGGGGCTAGGGCCCAAGCTGAGAGCCAGGGCTGGGCTATGCCCTGAGGGAGCATGAGAGCCAGGGCCAGGCTGGAGCCAGGGCCAGGGCTGGACGCTGGACTTGGGCTAGTGCCTGCGACAGGGGCTGGGGACAGAGCTAGACACCTGGATTAGGACTGGAGTGAGGGGCCATTTGGGGGCTACGGCTAGAGCCACAGCTGGGACTGGGCCAGGGCAGGGGTAAGGATTAAAATCAGGGTTGGAACTAGACTGCAGCTAGGAGTAAAGGTGGACGCTGGGGCCGGGCTGAGGCTGGCGCTGGGGGCCAGCAGTACAGGGCCTGGTTACCCAGCCCTGGGGGGGGACAGAGGACAGGCATTTTCCTGGAGCTCAGGACACCCTGATTCTTTCTTTCCCCTTCCTTCCTCCCTTCCTTCCACCCTCCCTTCCTTCCTTCTTTCTTTTCTTCCTTCCTTCCTTCCTCCCTTCCTTCCTTTGTCTTTCTTTTTTTTCCTTTCTCCATTTATTTATTCCATAAATTTGTAACAGCTTTATTGAGCTACAATTTACATACCATGCAATTTGCCCTGTAAATTTTAATTTGATTCATTTACTTGTAAATAAATAAATCTGATCTCATTCACCAATTTTCCTCCCCAGAAGCAACCACAATTACCAGTTTCTTGTCTGCACTGGTGGAGAATCTCTGCATTTATAAGCAAGCACACATGAGAGGAACACCCTTTAAATTACACAGGAAGAAGGGAGTCATGGGATATAGCCAAGGCAGGGAAGCAGACCTGCGGGTCTGATTTCATCTCAGTTTCGAGCTGAGTACAGAAAAAACTGCCAAGGTCAAGGTGCTGGAGGAGGTAAAACCCACACACAGAGGCAGCCACAGGCCTGGGTACAGGGCGAGATGCTATATTTGCTCACATGATGGGTCAAGATAAGTCCACGAGTATCGCGCAGCTCCCTCTGACTGGGGCGCAGTTAATGACGGTTTGTTGCCTTCTCATTCTTATTCTCCCACCCCGAGGCGGAGGAGGGCAAGGACTGGGACACTTTCCATCGCTCTGAATCGGCACCAGGTGCCTAGAAAACAGTGAGGATGGGAGAATAAGCCCTTGGTCCATGGAGTTGGCTAAAATTCTAGAACCTGAGTGTGCCCAAATTCTCTTTCCTCCTGCAACCTAATCTGGGATCCAAGGGAAATTCCATCTGCCCTGGGTGGACTTAGTGTTTTAGTCTGGAGAACTGGTCAGCATAACCTGACATATAAGAAAATCTCTCCCTTTCCCTCAGCCACCCACCCACCTGCAGCAGAAGTAGCCGCTGTTCCTAGTTTCTTGTGTGTCTTTCTGTCCATTCAGCCAACAATACTTTTTGGGGAAAAAATTTAATTATTTCTTTAGCTCTTCCCATGTGTCAGGCACTATCATAGACCCAGGGGTTACAGAGGTGAACAAATACACAAAAATCCCTGTCCTGGTAAAGTTGACATTCTATAAGCTAATATTCCAGGTTTCATGTCAATAGGAATGAATAGTCTCTTTTTGCCCTATTTAAACCCAAAGGTCGCGTTCAGCTCTTCTGCTCTTGGTTTTGGGTGGGGCTTGGGTCGGGCCCTGTGAGTGCATGACGTCCTTGCTCATTCCCTTCTCCAGCTGCATGTGTGTTGTGTGGCTGTCCCCGCATTTATTTCCACATCCCCAATTTATGGGAATTGAGGTTGTTCCTGATTTTTTTTACACCTGCAGCCAGCGATGCAACAAATGACATTCTATGTCCCACTGCACACGCGCGAGCAAATCTGCAGGATAAAATGCCGTACCTGAAAGAGCTGAGTCAAAGCCTTTCTTTTTAAAAACTTATTATAAAAATGCCTCATATTCACATCATCGGACAATAGAGACATGTATGCAATGAAAGGGAAAGTCGGTCCCCTCCACCCAGCCCCTCCTCCTCCTCTCCAACTCTATCCTCTCAAGACTGCTCCGCAGAAGTAGCACCAGCGCTTGGTGGATTTTCTTCCCCTTTTTCTGCTGCACAGGCACCGCTGTGTCCTTCCCCTGCCTTTCCTTTTCCTGAAAATTCACCTGCAACCCTCTATATTTACATTAATACTTTTTTTCCTCTCTCTCTTTTTTATCCTCCCACATGTGGGGTGAGGCTAGAGGCACTAATGTGCCAGGGTCGTACCAGCGCCAAGTCCTGAGCATCTTTCCAATTCTGTGCAAATGACTCTGCCTTCTTCCTCTCCGTGACTCCAGAATATTTCCAGGGACACGAAACAGAACAGACTCAGCCAGCCTTGGCTACTGGGCATTTAGGCTGTTTTGTTTTACCCTGTTCAACCCATCCCCCGACGGCCGTCTTGCCCTTGCTCCCTGGATGTTACTCCCTGAGAGTGGACTGCTGGATCAGAAGGCGAGCAGATTGGGGATTGGATCCTGGCCACCTGGTTGCTGGCATGTTCCTCCCACCCGTACTTCTTTTCTGTACTGAACCCAAATCCATCTCACTCTTTTCTCCAATTCTCATTCTGTGCCTCGGACCTCTGGGCTTTGCAACCCTGAGCTGGACGCTCTACTTCTCTGAGCCTCAGCGCCGGTCTGTACCTCGGAGTCAACCTGAGACCCAGGGGAACGCGTGCGAGTGTGGCTGCCGGTTAGGTACCGCGGGCTCACCCCTATTCGCCCCACCCCACCCCGCCCCGCAGCGCGCTGGAGACGCGGGTGCACGCGCTGGAGACACAGCATCAGGCGGAGCTGGCCAGCCTCCGCGGGGAGAAGGAGCAGCTGCGGCGCCTGCTGAGCCGCCAGAACGGCGCCCTCGCCGACCTCGAGCGCAGCCTGCGTGCCGCCAGCAGCAACTCCAACCTCCTGCAGCTCCAGCAGCACCATCTGCTGGAGTCGGTGCAGCACCTGTTGGGCCTGGTGGCTCAAGGGACTGGTGAGCGGGGAATGCACGGTGCGGGAGGAGGGCAGGAGAGGGCTGGCCGCAGACACTGCTTAACCTATGGGCCTGGAAGCCACCGCTGGAGAGGCCACACCCTTCTCCTACCGCCTGCGAAGTGGAAAAACAACAAACAATAATAATACTGATGACAACAGCCCCAACAGGAACCAATCCAGACTCTTCTCCCGGACTCTATGAGTAACCCTGGGCATGCCCCTGTCTCTCTCTTGGCCTCAGTTTCCCCATCTGTTTAATGGAAATGATGATCGTAACAAGGACACCACCAGCTTAGACTAACAATTTTGGATCCCAGGATCCATACTCCATTCCCACTTGCTTGGGCTTGCCCCCCCCGCCGGGCCTCAGTCTCCCTA
This sequence comes from Mormoops blainvillei, assembly GCA_004026545.1. Classification (NCBI taxonomy): domain Eukaryota; kingdom Metazoa; phylum Chordata; class Mammalia; order Chiroptera; family Mormoopidae; genus Mormoops; species Mormoops blainvillei. The sequence goes on from PVJD01014943.1 coordinate 17,315, forward strand.
CCTATAGATGGGGAGGTTGGATTCAGTGCTCACCTAATTAGAACTTCTCTCCCCCAGTAGCCTTGCCCATGATCCCAAGAGGACCAGCCAGAGGTGCGGAGGCACCTGACTTCTGAGAAGAGAGAACGAGGCATGCGCCAGCTCCCTGTTCCTCACTGGCTCCTTCTACTGGGGCTCACTGGGGTTGGCCAAGGCATTCCTGGTTCCAGCTTCAATCAGTCAGTCAGCAAACACTGCCTGAGCACCCACTGTGGGCCAGCCCAGTGCTGGGTGCTGGGCTTACAGCAGTGAGCAACATAGTCATGGCCTGTGTCTCCTGCAGAAACACTGACCCTCCTGTCTGTGGGTCTCAGGGAGAAGGAGAAGGAAATGCGTATTTGTTGAGTGCCTACTGTGTGCCAGATGTTCTGCTAGCAGTGTTTCTGGACTTTCCAGACCATGAACGGCCTAAAAAGTACTGTGCTAAGGAAAGGGAAACTTTAACCTGAGGGCAGTGGCGGGTCTCTGGGGAACTGTGAACAGGGTAGGACTGTTTTAGGAAGCTTGATTGGAACCATGGGGCGGAGGATGGCCTGGTGAGAGAAAAAGATGCAGAAAAGGGTTCCTGCTGCTACTGGATCGCAATAGGGGAGTCTGGAAAGCTCTAACAGCACAGGAGCCTAGCCACAGTGTTGGATACCAGGCGCTGTGGCTGACAGCAATTTGGGAGCAGAGGATGGCACTATGGCTCCATCTAAGTCTGGCAGACACTGCTGGATAGGAGTTTGAGACCCAAGGAAGCTATGGGCAGGAGAAGCAGATACCTTGCAAACCGTGAGATGCAGAGTGACACGAACCCATCACCAGCTGGTGTATTGCACTGGCAGGGAGGCTGCTGAAATTAATCCCACATGTCGGTTTCTTGTAGCTCAGCCCAGGGCACAGGGTCCCGGCATGAGGCCTCCACCCCCAGGCTCACCACTAACCCAGCCTCCAGCTGTGGCCCAGTGTCTGCTCACCAGTCTGAGGGAAAGTTGCGTTGGACACCACACCTCGGGCACCCTTTGCCCAAAGGCCCTGTTCTCCTGCCACACTGTCACCAGGGAAGGGCAGTAGGGTATTGTTTCTCTTCCCTGCCTAAATGGAGAAACCGAAAGAGGATTAGCCAGCAGGTGTAGGACAGAAGATTGGATAGAGACAGGCACCGGAACCAGGCGTCCTTGAAGCTTAGTGGGAAGCCTGCATTGCTTTGTCTAGGGAGGTGGGGGCTGGCAATGGGTGGAGAACTCAGGGCGCCCAGAAGGTTAGAAGGACAGGGACACAGGCAGGAAAAAAAAGCCCAATGCATGCACATCGGAAGCAGCATTCATTAACACAGCTGTTTGCTCAGACGTATACAGGCTCAGCGGTGAAGGCCCAAGGGGAAGTGGGTAGTAGGAAGGGCACAGGCTTTGCAGTCGGATGGACCAGAGTTCGGGCCCTGGCTTCTTCACTTACCAGCACTGGGACTTTGCCCAAGTCATTTAACATCTCAGAGCCTCGATTTTCCTCACCTATATGACAGGAATAATAATAACACCTATTTCACAGAGTTCTCGCACAGGGACCAGGTAAGGTCATGGATATGAAGAGGCTGAGCACAGTGCCTAGGACCCAAATGGGAGAGTGTTGTATGAATCGCCAGCCTAAAGATTCAAATGGACCCGGGCTGGGGCCAAACTATGTTGACATCAATACCAGCCCATTCCTACTGTTATACCCCCTGAAAATATTTTTCCTGGCCCCAAAACAGCCCTTGGCAGCACCTGGATAAGAAATACGCCAGTACACAATCGATAATTTCACTTTTATTGGTATTATTGCTTTTATCGCTATGTTGTTGACTAAGGAAAACAGCAGTGGGCAGAGCCTTGGGGAGGCTGGCTGGAAAGCCTCCCATTTCCCAGCTCTGACCTCACCTGGCTGCCCCTGCTCACCTCTGGGCCTGCACCTTCCCCGGGCTTGGCTAGACTGCAGTTTCCCACGGACCGGGGTGCCGAGAGCTGGGGCCACAGACGCTCCGCCCAAGGAAAGTTTATGCACGGTGGATTTGGGGCCTTAGTCAGTACATTTGTGATCTAGGACAAACTGCCTCGTTCTAACAGGCGCCCCAGCTCCAGGACCCAGGATCCAGGTTCAAGTATGAGGCTAACACAAGAAGTCCTGCCCCCCTGGAAGTCCCCTGGTTCCTCATTGGTGAGGATACCTATCCATCTGGAATTGTAGCCCCATCCTTGGATAACCACCTTCCTAGAGATTGGATTCTGGTGGACCCGCAGCTCAAACCTCTAACTGCATCCCACTGAAAGGGGACAGAAAAGGGAATTTGAAGCCCTCTCTGTTTATTTGTCAACAGTCACTTTTTTCAGGCCAGGCCTGAAGCCCCCAGGTGCCACCAGCAGGATTCGTCATTAACATTCTCCTGAGAGAAGAAACATGGGCCCTTAAGACCAGTAGTCAGCTCCCAGGGCTGCAGGGATATCCCGCTGACGGGTGGGCTCTGGAGGGGACCCCTGGCCTCCCACACAAGGGAGCTCCAAGGACAAATCCCTGGGCTGAGGGGAGGCTCTGCCCCTGCCAGCTGTGAGCCCTTGAGCCAGTTACTTCACTCTTGGGCCTCGGTTTTCTGGTCTGTGGAAGCGGGAAGTGCCCCATTGGAGTTCAGGCCCCAATTACCGTCTCCTGAAAGATTCTAGCAGCCTCATGTCTGGCCTCCCTGATTTGAGCCTTATCCCCACTCTGGCCAGGGGGTTCTTCCTTGGCACAGTCTGAGCTCCCCGGCCCGACATTCAAGGCTGCCATGGCCCCCGCTGAAATCTCAGCCCCCTCTGCCCTTCCTCGGTGACCCTCTCTGGTCGAACAATCCGAGCTCTCTCTGGCCTCGGCCCTGCTCTCGTGATGTGCGTCATTTTCCCTCCTGGCCTTACTCGGCTCCCCTCCCCACCGCTGTCGCCTGAATGCATCGGGACTGTTCCCACCTTGGAGCCTTTGCATATACTGTTCCCTTTGCCTGGAACACCCTCTCCGTCTCCACTCGGGCAACTCCTGCTCTTTACCCAGGTCCCAGCTCACTGTCACTTTCTCCAGGAAACCCTCCCAGGTCTGATTCCTCTCCCTGTCCCCAGCAATTCCTAACCTGGAACTTGGCACAGAGCAGGCAGGAGTGCCCACCCAGCCCCTTCCCTCTCTCCTTGGCTCACCTCTGGCTGTTTTTGGTTTGTCCTGTTGCAGCCTCCATCATGGCCGTTGAGCAGGTGTTCCAGGACTGTGCAGAGATCAAGCGCTTCGGGGCCAACGCCAGTGGCATCTACACCATCCATGTGACCAATATGACAGAGCCCAGGAAGGTGAGGGGCTCTCTGGGGGCTGAGACTATGAGAGGTGCTGATCCAAGCGCCACAGACAAATCCCCCTCCCCCATCAACTTCAAGCCTCTCCAACATTTTAAATTTCAAAGAAGGTGAGGTGGCCCTCCTTTCCGGAGCCCTGACCCAGCCAGGGGTCAGATCATGGGATTAAAGCAGAAGTTCCCAAAGTTGTGAGTTTATCCTTCTGCATCTTCTCCAGAGATGCTTTTAAGTTAGGATCACAGGAAATAATTCTATGCTGGAGGTAATGCTAGCTGATGTGACAAACCAACCCTGAAATTCCAGAATCTTAACACAAAGAAGTTTATTTCTAGTTTCCAGACACTCAGCTGAAGCAGGAGCGGGGGGCTCTCTGCTCCACGTGGGAAGTAAGGGACCATCTCAGGGAGTGGCTCCCAAGGTTGCCCTGAGCCTTGAGGTCCAGTTATCAGATGGGGCGGGGGGTCAAGGGAAAGTATGGAGGTCAGGAGGGAGGGTTCAGGGGCCAGGCCTAGTAGTGGAAGGGCATGGGGGACAATTTGCCAGTATTCACACTTTGTACTTCCCTTTTCAATTTCCTTTCAACTCTTCTGAATATGAAAGGAGAATGGCTCCATTTGTTTCCAGATTGTCTTTAACGCACCTGCCACACTCCCCTTTTAACAAAACATCAGGCTCTCAGTTTCTAGCTAGACTTTCATAACTATTTTATTTTCATGTATTTTACAATTATCTGAACAAAGGTTAGTGTTACTAGTTTTCCGCTTATGGTACTGATAAGATGTCTTTTTAAAATACATTTAGTCTAAGTATTACTTAAGTAAAAAGAAAAAGGAGGGGTACCTTTTAAAGTAAATATTCTATATGAAATTAAGTATTTAGCTTTGGTGGAATTTGGGAAGATATGAATGGCTGAAATTTGGGGACAGTGATAGAGTGGGGAGAGCTGGCCTAGGAGGCAAGAGATCTTGAATCAAACCTAGATTTTACTTTAGACTCACCTTGAGCAAGTCCTTTTCCCTCTCTGGGCCTCAGTTTCCCGTACGGCACCCTCTGCTGCCGTCACAGAAGATGCCACTGTCTTTTCTCACTGAGCAGGCCTTTACCACCTCAGAACCTCTATTCCTGCTGCTCCTTCCGCTGGAAATGCCACTGCCACTCATTTCTACCTAGCAGACACAGTACCAACCAAGGCCCTGTTCCAATGCCACCACCTCTGGGAAGCCTTCCAGGGCTTTCCAGTGACTCCTTCTTGAGGGCTTTTCTCGTAGCTCCCCAAATGTTTGTCACCAATAGTCTGCTTACACTGTCACAGCCTCCTCCAACCAAGTCAACACTGAGGGCTGATTTGTGTCTGGTTTTTCACTGACTCCTCTCATCCAGGGTTAGGCACCAGGTTTGTCCTCCATGAACATTAAATGTGTAATGAACTGGCTGGAAAAAAAATAATACGTGAACAAAGGTAGACTGAAAGATGTGATTCTCATAGATGGTAAGTGTTTTGAAAGAAAGCACTCTTTTTTTCTTATCCGTATTGGCACCCAGTGCCTTGAATGGAGCCCGGCACATAGGAAGTGCTCGGGAAACGCTTGTCCACTGAATGGAGCAGCGTTTCTTGAGTCCATGCTGTTGTCAAGCACTTCACACCGATCGGCATGTGGTCCTTACAGCGGCCCTGCAGCAACAGCGGGTGAAAAGCCTGCATTTGTTCAGATTGTGCTTCAGGTGATTCACCCCATTTAGTTCTCGCAGCCGCCCCAGTTTGCAGGTGAGAAACCGAGGCACAAGGAGGTTAAGGTATTAATAGCCCATTTTACAAATGAGGAAAGAAAGGCTCTGCGAGGGCGCCTTCTAGAAAAATAGTGGCAGTGGGCAGGGAATTTGAACCTGGATTACTCTGATGCCCTTGACCACCAGGCCCACCTGGTGTTATGTTGGCCAGATTACACTTGAGCTGGCCCATACCTGGCTTCCGGCTGCCTCCAAGGGCGCCCAACCCCCTCCGCCTCCAATTCCCTCAGGTTTTCTGCGACATGGATACCAATGGAGGTGGATGGACCCTCATCCAGCGCCGTGAGAATGGCAGCGTGAATTTTCAGCGGAAATGGAAAGATTATAAACAGGTAACATTAGTGCCCCGAGGAGGGGGTTTTCAGTCCTGAAACCTGGTATGGGAGGTGGGCTGTGGGCAGGAGAATGATTTGCCCTTAAGCCCTCAGGGATTCCACGCTCTGAAATTTAACTTTCTTTTTGCAAGTTCTAACATATATCCTAATAATGAAAGTTTAACTTTCTGTTTTAATTTTTCAAAAATATAATGTATATACATTGCTTTTAAAAATTTCAAGAATACCCAAAAAAGGGAACAAAAAAAGAATAATCTCCTTCTCCCACCCCTGGCTGAATTGCTTAAGTGAATTTCCTTGTCTTTGTACACACATGTGACCACATCTGCAGGAGAGATTCTGTTATGCGGAATTGCTGATTCAAAGGCCATGTGCATTCTACAAGATGAGAAATAGCGCTTAATTGTTTTCCAGTTTTTTTAATTAAATTTTGAATAGAGGAGTTTTGGCAAGATGACTGAAAAACTCAAAATTTTCAAAAGCAAAAGAAATGAACAGATACCCACGAGGAAATGCAACAATATTATTTTTTGTGCCTGCTTGCTGTTCATTTGATATAAGCTACGAGTGTCCTTGAACCTACTGGGTTTTAAACAGTCGTTAGAATAGCAAAGAGACGTAGGGTTCTCAGATGCAGAAATACACAAAAGAGTGCTGAATATTAGGTAATAAGCGGCCCGGCAGGACTGAAATGGGGAGTGGGGTTTAGGTGTGCCCTGTCCTTGGTGCTGAATTCCTGTTCAGGCCGGGGGTGTTGGTTTGTCACCGTAGGACACCGGTGACTCCTATTTCTTTACGTGTCTCTGTTGCTGAATTTTTTCCCTTCATCGTTTAAAGTGTTTTTTATTTTTAAATTTATTTTCATTGCATTTTTTCCATTACCGTTTATCCCCCTTATACCTCCCTCCCCCTGCAACCACCACCCTGTTGTCCGAGAGTCCTTTTTCCCTTTTGCTCTATGTTGCTGAAATTCTACAGCGGCTTCCCTGTCACTGAACAATGTTTGCTCTACCATTTATGCAGCTGAATAAAATCTTTAATTTCTAAGTTGAGATTTAACACACATGCACTACGTGCACAAATCTTAAGTCTTAGACTCCGTAAATTTTTACAGATGGATTCACCCATGCGACCACCGTTGAGAGCTAGATACGGGATGCTTCCAGTGCCCCGGGAGCCCTCCTTGTGCCCCCTCCAGTCAGTGCTCCCCCAAAGGGAGTCCTTAGTCTGACTTCTATCAACACAGATTAGTTTTGCCTGTTCTTGAACTTAATAGGAAAGTGATTCAATTATCTTTAACAGGTTTTACATTTGCAAAAGTCTTAGTCTTTTTGCTCGAGGAGTTGGGGAGCTCCCCTCTCCGCCAGTCTGCCCACACTGTACTTTATGAACTTGATCCTCAGGCAAAGTGGTTTTGGATAAGTGGTCCCAGACCCTAGCCCAGCCCAGCTCTTTAGTATACAGCCCACCCTGGCCCTCCTCTCCTCCTAGGGCTTCGGTGACCCGGCTGGGGAGCACTGGCTGGGCAACGAGTTGGTGCACCAGCTCACCAGCAGGGCAGCCTACTCTCTGCGTTTGGAGCTGCAAGACTGGGAAGGCAGCAAGGCCTATGCCCAGTATGAGCATTTCCAGCTGGGCAGCGAGGAGCAGCTGTACAGGTGGGCTCGGGGCCCAGGCTGGTGGGTGGGCTGAGGACCCTTGGCTAGTGGCTGCCGGGCCTGCACCAAGGGTCAGTCCCTGGGCGTTTCCTATTCCTACCATCTGTCCCCCATTTGGGCACACGTCACAGGATCTGGAGGCAGCTGGTTAGCACTCAGCACATCCCAGCCTCTGGGTGGGGTGGAGAGAATGTTGCTGATGCTGCCATCTCTCTGCACAGGAAGGGCCTTCCAAGGTCAATCACCCGAAGGCAGTCAATTTACAGAGGCCCAGAAGAGCAGAGACAACTTCCCCAGCCTGTCTTATGCTGCGGGGGTGGGGGTTCGGGGGAGTCGGGGGATGGAAAGATCCCTGGGTTGGAAATCGAGGGACCTGGGCTCACTCTGGCTCTGGTCCAGCTCACTTTGTGAACTTGGAGGAGTCAAGGCCCCGGCTTCTCTGTTCCTCTGTTTCTTAACAACAAGATGAGCTTAAATATGAGCATGTTATAATACCATCGAGGTCTCCCTCCCTCAGCCTGGCTCTTGGCTCTGTCCAGGAAGAAAAAAAAAGAGCATTTATTGAGCACCTACCATGTTCCAGGCACATTATTTAACCTTCCACAACACCCTGCGGTAAGCATTGCTATACCTGCTTTAGCGATGTGGAAACTGAGGCACCAAGGGGATGCCTGTAATGGGCGGGCATTCTCCAGCCAAAGAGAACATCGGAAGGACATCTCAGACAATAAGAATGTTCTGAAAAAAGACAGAGAGAGGGCTGGCATCCGGCTGGCCCCAGAGAGCTGAAAGCTGAGCAAGGCCCTTTCAAAGGCTGCTGAGAGCACAAGGAAGAGTCCCCACTTCTTCAGGAAAAGCTTAGGGCGCAGGGGGGTAGAGACCCGGAAAGCACAGTGAGGCCCGGAAGCTGTCAAAGGAGGGCCACGGGAAAAGTGACAGAACGGCCGCTGGTCCCGTGCCGCCGCCACACAGAATCAGCCAGCTGGTGTGATTGGGAGGATCCCCATAGGGAAGCCAAGAGGCAGCAATGCCTTGGCAGTCAGCAGCTGGGGCGTGGACATCGGGGGCGAATGGGCACCCTTATTTGTCAGTCACAATAATGGAGGCTTCTGGAGCCCAGCTGGGGCGCATGCATAAGCCTGAAGAGAAAGTGGCCCATGGGGAGGGAAGAGGAGAGGCACAGACAAGACACCAGGCACACACAGATGCCGGGCACATGCCTCCCAGAGGCCCTCACCCACCAGACCCGATTACCCATCCAAGGTAGACGTGCATGCACACGTGCAGGGGCTTGCCGCACCCCTGGGGTACATGCAGAGCACAATATCACACAAGGGCATAGCTACACAAACAAGCACAGACACACACCCAGACACGTGCACAAATGTCCCTCACAGAAACCCTCGCAGGTAAAACACACACAGCCCCAGGCACAAAGGCAAATTCCAGGGCACACCCTTGGGCCCACAATAGGTATTCTAGCACAAATTCAAATGAAACACACACAGGCAGGAAGATGGTATCCAAATGCTCACACTGCAGACACATAGACTCAGGCACAGATCCACAGACACGTGGAAGGCACACTTCATGTGTGTAGCTTGGGGGTCCTCAGAGACTTGTGTGTTTGTTTGGGTTCCCCGGAACTGAGCTACGAACATATGCAAAGCACATTTGATCATGGGTCAAGTGGGGCTTCCTGGTTCCTGGCTTGAGGTCCCCCAGAGGTCACAGATCCCCATGCTGGCTCCCAAAGGGGAGAAGAAGAGAGGCAGAGCCGGGGCTGAGGACTTGGGTACAGTAGAGAGGCCAGTGCAGCTGGAGTGACCCAGGAAAACAACTGGCTTTGTTCAGCCCTGATTTCACACAGCCTCAGACTGAGTCTGACCCCAAACTTTACCCTGTGCCCAAGCCTGGCCGAGAACTGACATCACTGAGCCCTCATGAGGCGCCCTCAGTGGCCACAAGGAAGAGCCAGGACCACATTAGCAGGTGGGCCAGCCTGCCTGCCCCACCCTGGGCATCCCTGGCCAGATGGGCCTTTTGGCAGGGCAGTTTGCAGCACCCAGGTGACATGTTTAAGGACACAGTTAGAGCTTCATGGTTGGTCACAGCCATCTGGACCCTGAGGGACCTGTCCCTGTCTCACCACAGACAGAGCCCATGGGTGGGAGGTGCAGGGACCGAGCCAGGCTATATGTCCGAGCCCCCACATTTCTTCTGGATCCCACTGGGAAAATCTCCCAGGCCCTGCTCTGGAAGAACCAGAGCTTCCCCGAGCTGCCCTGGCCACATCTGGCATCCACTTGCCTTCACCTGTAGGACCTTCTCAATTGCTCCCAAACTGGCTCCTCGCCTCAGCGGCGAGTACAGCCCCTTCTCTGCCACAAGCACCCAATGCTCTCCAACCAGGCAAGTGGAAGCCTGTGCCAGCTGTGTGCCAAGGGCCAGGAACACAGGAACAAATAACAAGCCGCATTACCTGTGCTAAGCATTTATCATGGGTTAGCACAGTTCTGGCTACCCATCACACGCTGAAGTCACCGCATCACAATAGCTGACTGAAGTC
>PVJD01014944.1:0-27039 GCA_004026545.1 Mormoops blainvillei
CAGCCCACATGGCTTCACTGGTGAATCCTCCCAACACTTAGAGAACTAACGCAAACTCTCCACCAACACTTCCAAAAAACAGGAGAGAGAAGAGCTCCTGATTCATTGTATATGGCAAGCGTCCTCATGACAAAGACAGCCTGACCCAAGAAAGCTACAGACCGTACTCGTTACAACTATAGACTCAACAATCCTTAAAAAAAAAAAAAAACTAGCAAGTGAAATCCCGGAATATGCACCATGACCAAGTGGAATTTATCCCAGTTCGTCAATGCAGTGCTGTTTTAACATCCAAAAACCAATTAATGAAGTACATCACATCCATAAATAAAAAGCAAACAATGATTGTCTCAATAGATGCAGAAAAGTCATTTGGCAAGCTTCCACACCCTTTCATGATAAAACACTCATTAAACAGGGAGTAAGTAGACACTTCCTCAACTTCATAAAAGAATCTATAAAAAACCTGCAGTTAACATCATATTTCATACAATTTCAAAATAAAAAACAACTCCAGGGTATAATTTGCTGAGTTTTAATAATGGGCAAAAGATCTGCATAGACATTTCTCCAGAGAAGATATGCAAATAGCCACTAAACTCATGAAAAGATGCTGAGCATCATAAGCCATCAGGGAAATGCAAATTAAAACCACAGGCAGATACCACCCACGCCCACTGGTGGTCTGTGATCCGAGCCCCAGGTCACAGCGCACGCAGGGGAGCGGGCGGGCGCCCCGCCCCTCACATGCCGGGGTGGGCATGGGGAGCAGAGCGGCCCCTATGGCAGGCACCCGGCAGTTTCTCGAACGGTTACACCTGCGGTCCGGCCCGCCCCCTCCGGAAATACCGACCGGAGAGAACCTCTGGCCACAGGCAGCCCGTACAGTGCTCGCAGCAGCGCGTTCATGACGCCAACACTGAGAAGCAAGCAAACCCCACCGGCTGAGGCGCAAACACAGGCACTGCGCATGTGCGGTGGGCATCCGAGCAATCAGGAGACGCTGACCCCCGCCACGACGGGAGAGACCCTGGCTGCCCGAGGCCGCGGGGGCGAAGCCAGGCGCGCACCGTGGTTCCACTTACACAGAGGGCCCAGGCCGCAGCCCCCCCGGGGCTGGGCGAGCTGGGGGCCACGGGAGGGGGCGGTTCAGTGATACAGAGCTTCTTGGGGGGCGATCAAAATGTTCTAAAATTGATAGCGGTCATGGCTATGCAACTCTGCCTGAACAAAAAGCCAGAGAATCGTGCATTTTAAATGAGCAAGTTACACGGGATGTAAATATATATACAAAGCTGTTACAAGGAAACGTGCCCAACGTAACGAATTGCTGGGGAAAGCAAGTCTAACCCGCAATGAGAAACCCCTGCACGCCAGCGGCAACGCTGAAAACCAGTATTTTTAAACCTGACAAGACCAGCAGCCGGAGAAAGTGGGCCGAGAGGGACACGTGGGTTGCCAGCGAGAACGCAGCGTGGCCCACGTCTGTTCTACACGCTGTAACACTATGTTTACTTGCGTGTGTGTCTCCCGGGCCTTGAAGGGCTCGGGCTCTCGCGGGAGGGCTCCGAGGGGGGGTGCCCTGCACACAGCTCGCCGGGGCTCAGCGCTCGCGGGGGATTACCGCTAAAAAACGCGGCCCGCACGGGTGGGGCGGAGCTGCGGCCACACGCCCGGCAAGCAGATCCGGGTTCTGTTCGACTGTTGCCGCCTCCGCGTGGACGTCTGCACCTGAAACCTGGGACCCCAGCTCCGGGCTGAAGGGACAGGGGCCCCAGGGCGGCGGAGCTTTTCCCGACGTCAGCCTCTCCCCGGTTGGTGGCGTGTCCCCCCCAGCAGAAATGCAGCCAGTGCCCCGGACTCACGGTAGCAGCCAGGGGCGCGCTCCCGAGGCCCCGGGCTCTGCGGCTCCGACTCCGCCCCCGCGGCAGCGTCAGATGGCTTCCTGGAATCTTGCAAAAGCTTCAGAAACACCTTTTTGAGAACAACAACAAAAGAGTGTCATGTGACTTTATGCTCCTTTCACTCTGCCTTTGCTTTTCTTTCGCCTTAATTACCCCAGTAGGTCAGTGCGACCACATTCAGCAGGCACCCCGTCCTTCATTTACACGCTCACTGAACCAGCGAAACGCCAAGGGCCCCTGGGTCGCGGCCAGCCGTTGCGAGCCTGCTCACGGACGTGGGGACACGTGCCCCTGACCGTGACCCCGAGGGCGCGGGACGGCGTCACACGTGAATGTCCCCACCGAGCGCGTCCTCTCCATGGGCTGGCGCGCCCCCCAACGTGCCCCACGCAAGAGAACAGCGCGACGCCACTGCTCAGTTAGTGGGTTTATTAAACACGGTTTGCGCCAGGTGCCGGGACAAAGCCCGCGGCGGCGGGGGCGGGCAGGGGGCGCCACGCGCGTCCCGGGTTAACTCTCCGTCAGCCAGCGGGGCCGTGCGCGCCCCCCGGGAGGGGACGGCGCCCCCGCCCCGCGTCCCCCCGCCACGCGGTCAGCGTGCCCGGCTGCGCCCTTAAAGAATGAAGTCAGAAACAACAGCGACAGCGCGAGTCCAGAGCCATTCGTGAGCAAATCGTCCCCTTTGTGCCTTATTCTAAAAGGAGTTTTCACTTCATGTTCAACTATAACTGAGAACTACATAAAGCTTATCTTGAATAGCAAAGGGCGCATTCTTCATCTTCTGAAATGGCGCCTCTTCCTCTTTTCATAACGACGCTGCGTGTGCACGTTTGCGCGCACGCGTGTACGGGGAAGAAACAGAACAAGGGCGGAGGTTTTGCCCTCCGCGGTCGCCGTCGCCGCGCTAAGCTCCGGGGTTCACGGTCACGGTCCCCCAGCTTCACGCCGCAGGCGAAAGGCAGGGCGAAGGCAGCCGGAGGCTGGGGGTGCCCTCTAGCGTCGGCTGACCCTCACCGCAGGCACACGGTCCCCGGCCGAGAGGCTGGGAAACTGTCGGCGTCGCCCGCTGAACGGAAATGGCCAGCGAAGGGCGTGCCTTTCCAAAGCACCGGGACGGCGACCGACGGTCGCTGCCTTTGGAGGTTTGGGTTCTGGGCGGTGGGCGTCACTGTGTTATTCCGGCCTGCAATGGCCATGCTAATGGAAGCGGTTAGGCTGCGGTCTTCAATCCCCTCCTGCCCAGCGTCTCCGGGACCACATGACGTCCAGAAGGGGACAGTGCCCGCGGTTTTGAGGAAGGCGCGCCCACGGCGCAGTTCGTCACGTTCCAGCAAGCTTTCACATGTTCTTCATTATCTGATACATATTTTCTAGCGCAACTTTAAATCAGCACTTGTGCTGAAAGGCCCAACCTTCACACGTTTTTATAGGTGAGCAAAAGAGGGAAACGTATGCTGTTCCATTAGGATAATGATGAAGAAATGCAAAATATCGCCAAAATTCTCGTTTTAGATAATACTAGGAAAGGTCTACTCAACACATTGAAACACCCTCCAGAGAGGGAGAAACAGAGCGTGAGCAGCCACGCAGGGAGCTACTGAGCGTGGCCTGGGCGTCCCACGCCCCAGCTGCACCGGCCGCAGAGGCTGGAAGGCTGCTTCGTGCATCTTTGGAAATCAGGTATGGAAAGAAATTACACACTGTCTTCCTCCTACTTGGGTGTTTTTGTTATGACTTTTAAGAATAGGCTACAGGCCAATTCATAGGGGCCAAGTAGGACCCATGCCCGGCCTCATTTATATAAAAGCTCTAGAAATGCATTTTCAATCTTATCCGATATTTTTAATTTTACTGGAATTAGCTCAGGCTTCCCAAGTCAACGGACAATCAAATGAGGGTTGTCCAAACTATTCAATAACTCTTAAGTAAGTTCATCACATTAAATGAATAAAAATAAAATACGAAATGATAAAATCACTCAATTGCAAAAAAAACAAACAATCCAATAAAAAAAAATAGGCAGAGGACCCAAATAGACATTTCTCCAAAGAGGACACACAGATGGCCAACAGACACATGAAAAGATGTTTAATGTCACTAATCGTCAGAGAAATGCAAATCAAAACCCCGATGAGATATCACCTCACCCCTGTCAGAATAACTGTCATCAATAAATCAACAAACGAGCTGGCAATGGTGTGGAGAAAGGGGGCCCCTCCTGCACTGTTTGTGCGGACAGAAGTTGGTGCAGCCCCTGTGGAAAACAGTCTGGAAGCTCCTCAAATATTAAATACGGAACTACCACGTGGTCCTCCAGTTCTGCTTCAGGGTATTATCTGAAGGAAATAAAAACACTACATTAAAGAGGTGTCTGCACCCTGTGTCCGCCGCAGCTTCCTTCACGGCAGCCAGGACATGGGCACAACTAAGGGGCCACTGACGGACAGATGGATGAAGAAGATGTGAGATTTAAATATGTTTTTATGTATCTACATACCGATGAGACATACATGTAAGTTTTATGTATAAAATATATACATACTATATATGTACATAATATGTACAAGTATAAGTATACACACACACACACAATGAAATGTTGTTCTGCTGAAATTTAAAAAAAGAAGGAGGAGGAGGAAATCCTGCCATTTCGAGAGCGCGCGTGGGCCCAGAAGGCCGGGTGCTCGGCGAGGAAAGTCCGACAGAGACAGACAAATACCACGTAACGTCACTCTTCTGTGGAACCTAAAAAACTCCCAGGGAGAGAGAGAAGAGGTGGGTGGTAGCCAAAGGCAGGGGCGGAGTGGGGGCTGGAGGAGGGGTCAAAAGGTATGAATTCCCGGTTGTAAGTACATACATCAAATCATGATGTATTCCTGAAGTTAATAAAATGTTACAGATCAAGAAAACTGGAAAAATGGGAAATTAAATCTCAAGGACACTAACTAGCATGGAAACAATTTAAAACACAACAAAACCACAGATTTTGGCCCAAAGCCCACAGCGTCTCTGCTCCTCGTCTCCAAGGAAGAGGAAGTTCAGCAGTCGCGGGGCCCTTTCATGGGGCCTTATGTGTTCCTGGTTTAGAAGGACTGCGGGGTCTGAGCACATGACAGCCCAGTGTCACCGCAATGCTGCCAGTGCCCTCGGTCCCTCAGACGGCAGGGCTGCGCCCCCCACTGTCAGCTGGTGGTAGACGCCAGGCTCGGCCTGCAGGTAAACCGTCCGTGTGACGGACCCCCCCACGCCCCCGCAGAGGGCCTGAGCACGGCGCCTTTTGCTTCTCTGCTACAGGAATGCACAAGTCAAGCAAGCTCTGTGAGACAATGAAGGTTTCATCCCACCGAGAGATGACATTCACAGAGGAAGAATTCCCAAACTTTGGCCAAAAAGTATTTGTACAGTTTCCCAAACGTGTTTTTTTTCAGAAGCAGAGGCTGAACCATGTGGCGAGCTTAGGTGACAGGAACGTGAGCTACTGACCAGCCCTGTCCAGACCCAGGACTCCAGGCAGAGCCGTCCTGACACACGTCAAGGTCATGCAGCAGGACTTCATCATGTTGCAGGACCTCGACCGAGTTCCCACTGCTGTTGTAACAAAGCACCACAACCAGGTGGAGCAGGCAGGGAGGGGTCTGAAACAACAGAAACGTGTCACCTTGTGACTCTGAAGCCCAAAGTCCAAGTGGGAGTCCTGGACTGCCTGTCGCCCTCCTCTGGAGAGTCAGTGGGACAGTCCACCCCGCCCTCTGGTGGCCGCCTGTGCGCCTGTCCTCACGGCCTGTCCTCTGCCTTTGAAGCTCACACTCAGGTCTCTGCTCCCATGGAGGCAGCACCTCCTCCCGCCTGATGGACCTGTGTCCCTCTTACACCAGGGCACACCGATGACCCAGGAGAACTTCCCTGCTACCAGATCCATGCAGGCCACTTACAGGTGCCAGGGAGCAGGATGTGGGCCTTCCAGGGAGGGGGCGCACGCAGGGGCCCACCACCGAGCAGGCACAGGGTCAGCACGTCTTTGACACAAGGGCTGGCATGGCAAAGACAGCAAAAGAAGGCAGCTGGGAAACTCTGGAGTCACCCACAGCCAGATTCTAATCCCTGACCTGGGGCAGCCCGCCGGCTTTCTCAGAAACAGTCTTTCAGCCCCCTTACCTGTGCAAGGGGGTAAATGTATCAGCACCAGGGCGTTTCCGGGAGGCTGAACAGACAAGGCACAAGAGCCTGTGTTGCAGTCAAGCTTGGGGGCCACGCCACCTGCACCACCTTGTCACCGACACAGACACTGAAAGGTGGGCCGACGGCACCGTCCGTACTGAGATGACACCGGGCTGTCACGAGTACTTGGAATCTGAGCCTACCTTAAATTTTTTTAATAAGTCCCAAAACGAAGAATCCTCTAGCTCAAGGTGGGGGAGGAAGGCAGCGTGCCAGCCTTCACGCCACCAGGGAAGGGGGTCACATCACTTAGGGCTGGGTCCAGCCCAGGGTGGGGCCAGGGGCCAGGTGCGCTGCAGGCCTCCGCAGGTCGACTGCAGACGGGGGACTGAGCGTGAGGGTGACGCACCGATGACGTGGAGGCTGAGGTCCTCACTGTCAGAGAGGAGGCACAGCAGGGACAGAGGACAGCTGGATGGACCCGGCAGGGGGAGGCGGCTGGGGGTGGCCTCCAGGGCCCCCACAGAGAGAAAGAGCAAAAGGTGGGCCGAGTCTGCACAGATCCTCGTTCTCAGACACAGTTCTCAAAACATAAAACACGTCAGGCCCTTATTACCGGTCTGGGCTTGATTGTTTTTCATTCAAAACCCAAGCTTGCCCCTGTGTGCAGGGTGGGGCACCCGGGACCCCCTGATGGAGACGCAAGGGAGCCCACCGAACAGACAGCGCGCTGGGGGAAGAGGCGGCCCCTCTCGCGTGGCAGGCGGCCTGGGCAGAAGGTCACCAAAAACTTCAGAATTATTAGAAATGCATGGCCCTGGTGCTCACAGGAAAGGTGGTGCCAGGGGCGGGGCGTATAGGGAGTAGCTGTGCGTTCTGCTCGGTGTTGCCGAGAGCCCAGCGTGGCTCTAACAGTGAGTCTGTGCAAACACGTGGTTGAAGCCCACTCCGCCCGCACGGCGTCGGCAGGTCTGGCCCTGGATTCAGAGACAGCCGCGGGAGCACGCCCCCCCACCCCCCACCACCACCCCGGGCAGCCCAGCCCACCCCCAGGTCAACACCGGAGGAGAAAGTGTAAATCGTGTAATAAAACTGGCGATGACCGTGGTCAAAGTTTACACTATAACCTCACTGGCGGGGGGTATACTTAAGGCCAACGGTTTCTAAGAAACACGGCGCAGCTCTGAGCAAAATCGGCTTCCTCGGCAGTGCCGTCCCTGCGAGGGCGCCGGACGAGCTCCGGCAACGCGAGGGCAAAGCCGCGACTGCAGCCACGCTAACTGCGGTCGATACCAGGCGGGAGACAGGAAAGTCAATACTTGCCAAGCGGAAAAGGACAGAACTGGCTGAGATCGTTATTTTATAGACTGCGCCACACAAAAGAAAGCTTCTTAAAGCACTTAATCTCTTTCCAATTTAAGAACAGACCCAAATACGCTGCGTCTGATGTGACTCAGGCCCCTTGCTCACGGTCGTCCCTCGCGCAGGGAGCTCCTGTCAGCGAGCGCGTGTGGAAGGAGGGGGGCGGCGGGGGCCTGATCGATGGGCATTTCTTTAGCACCTATTATGTGCAGGGAGTGTACTGAATGCAGCAGGTGGAAATTGCTGGAAGACTCTGGAGGAGCACAGAGGCGCTCCCCGGCCAGGAGGCAGCCGGTGCTGGGCCCGCAGCGGGGCTGCGGGCGGGGACGCAAGGACACGTGCCGGGGCCGGGGGCCAACCGCAGAGAGGCGGGCGGGTGGGCGCACGGCACCCTCCGGGTGGCAGGGGCCCGGGACCCCTGTGTCTGGACCGTGGTGTGACTCCCTGACCCCACACATTTGTCAGAACAGAGAGGAGTGGATGCCACCGTGTGCGACGTCATGAATGAACATTTTACAAAGAACGAGGGGCAAAAAGAGGGCAGGTCAAGACATTTCCAAAGGGAACGCGGATGGGGAAAATAGAAATTAAAATATTTCGGAGAACGATAATGAATACTAAGCAGAGAAAGAAATAGTTAAGAACCAGAGCATAAAAAGAATTTCAGAAGTTGCACTGTGATGCAACAGCGCCCATAACGTGAAGAACACGGGGGCGTCTGGCCTACCGACTGGCCCTCGGCTCCGATGCCCCGCCACAGGCGTGGGTGACCGATCACAGCAGCGTTGGTAAGTCCCACCGCCGTGCGACCACCACAGCTCTGTGTAGTCTGCGCTCAGACAGAATTGTCACATGACTTCACGTGAACACACACGGCATGGAAGTGAGGGCTCTGACACCCCGAGAGCTGCAGGGCTTCCGTTCTCGTTGTCCCCCAATGTTGTTTTACAATCTAGGTGCCAACTACTGATACTAATTGCACCCCTGGCCGGGCACCGTCACCATTTCTGGGGAGCAGAGGAAGGGGGACGGGACTCTCCCAGGCTCTGTATTTCACTCTGCAGCACTTGATTGTCGCCCTAAATCCGCGGCACCCTCTGGGTCACAGCAACGCAAGGAGGACTCAGACCCAGCCCCACAGGCGGGCCTTCGGCTGGGGCACAGACCCTGGAGGAAGCACCTGGTCCGGCGCCCCCGGACAGGGGGAGCCACTCTGAGTGCTGACGTCACCCAGCTCAGCCCCGCACCACGGGAGGGCAGCACGGGCGGCCGGGGGCGGCCGGAGCCGGCAGTGCACAGGCTTGGCTGTGGCTTCTCTGCCTGGCGCGGGGCACGCACCGCACCCTGGGCTCCTGAGCAACGGAAGGGCTGTCGGTAAAACAGATGGACCCCCCAACCCTGGTGCGGACGGACAGCCAGCCAGCACCGTCTGCTGACAGCGGCCGGGACATCAGATGATTCCGGGTCGGACGCCAACATTCTCAAATATAAAAATGTCCCTTAAGGTGCAACAGTCACCCGCCAGGGGCGGTGTGCTCCGTTTTGGCTTACGCCATGCCTGACACCACTCAGAAGCTGGAGACAAACACCAACCCCCTCCCCAAGTCCAACCCACGCCCCGCCCCCCTGCACAGACGGTGACGAGCACCAGTGACCAAAAGTCAGCTTCAGCCCCGGTACCTCCTCCAGCGTGGTGTCCGAGAGCCCGTAGCCCGTCAGGCGCAGATGGTGCCAGTTCTGCTCCAGGGCCTCGAAGAGCCCCTTGAAGCCGGCTCGGTCGGCGTCCTGGGGGATGGCGTAGCTCAGCTCGTGCCTGCTGCTGTCTTTGAGGGCCGCGTGTGGGATGTAGGTCTGTATCAGGGACGTGGTGCGTGCTGTGTCCTTCGGGTCGTCGGCCCCCAGGTTGGAGGGCTGTCCCAAAAAGGTGAAGAAACAGCAGTGGACGTGAGTTCAGGTGTCCCTTTGTTCCCGGGCCCCGGCGGGAAGGCACCCCCCAGGTCACCTGCTTCGTGAGCGTCAGGCGGAGGCCCCGGCCGCAGGCCTCCGCCAGGGAGAGGGGCGGCCCGCAGCACCGCAGCCGGCCCCGCTGCAGCACGGCCACGCGGTCACTGAGCGCTTCCGCCTCGTCCAGGTGGTGGGTCGTGAAGATGACCGTCCGGCCTGTGTCCCAAGAAAGGGAGCATCAGCACCAGCACGACGAAGCCCCAGGGCACCGACCTCCCTGCCCTTCAGCAGGCAAACGGGAGGCGGCTCAAACGTCGTCCCTGATTTTAAAGCGCGAGGACGGGGCCGGGCCGCGCTCCAGGTCGGAAGCCCAGAGCCGCCCTCCTCCGCGACTTCCCTCCGGGTTGGCGAGGTCTGTGCAAGCCCTCCCCTCTCCTGCACCCGGGGGCACCTGACACACGCAGAGGGTGAAACTGAGGCGCCCAGCACACATCCTGAGCCCCCCACCCTGCTCTCTAGGACGCAGACCACGCACCAGGCGCCACTGGGGTCAGCCGGGTGTCTCCTGACACTCGGGTTCCCTCTCCCACCTTCAGACAACGATCTCATGGCACTTGAGGAGAAGCGTCTCCTACGGAAGCGGCTATCATGTAAGAAAATGGGACAGCGCTGTGTGGCGGCAGGAGCTGGCCGCGGAACACGGGACAGCCTTTAGGACCAGGGAGGCTGCTGCCACAGGACTCGCTCATCACGCGTGGCAGGGGCAGAGCAGATGTTGGCGCAGAGCGAGCTCTGGGAGGCAGGTGGGCAGAGCCACCCCAGGAAAACACTTCTCTGAGCCTGGTGTAGAAACCAATGTCCACTTGCATGTTCTCTGTGAAGTCTACCGTCTTGTGACATTTCATTGCCTCTGTTTGGGGAGGAAAGGGCTTGGATCCACCACAGGAGGACAGGAGCCGGAGACGCCCGGGGGTATTTTCATGAGGCTCAGGTCCCTCGTGCGCAGAGAGTCTTAAGACGTTGGCTGTTGTGGTCCCCGGCTGGCCCACAGCGAGCCCAGGTCCTCAAACACTGAATCTTACCCCAAAAACAAATTCCCAATAGGGGAGGCTGATCATGTTTTCAATGCTACTAGATTTTATGTTCTTAACAGAAGAGAAGGATGGAAAGACCAGGTGCGTCTAAACAGAAAGCGCACACATGGACCCCGGGCCACCGGCGGAGGGCCCACAGCGACCCCGCCCCCCTGCGTGGGTCCCAAAGACCACGGCCAGCCTCTCACACACATGCCCTTTGGGGCTCGAAACCTGCCCGGTCCCCGATCTGGCATCAGGGCCACCTGGACTCTGACTAGCGCTGCCCCCACAGTCCGGACAACACCTTTCCAGATGGCAAATCACCGACAAAGGAAAGCCAACGGGAGCCTCGATTCCTAAGAATGCAGATGGCGTCCCCAGGGGTCCGCCCGGGTGGCTCCTGCTGGGTGCAAGGGGCCCTGAGAGGACGCAGGTTCCGCCGAGGGGCCTCGCCACCCTGCACCCCGCACGCACCTCTCCCACGCGGCCCTCCGTCCTTCGCACAGCTGCCCCCCTGCACAACACAGCGCTGCTTGCAGAACCACACGGGACGGGCACCAGCCTCCGCCCGCAGAGGGCACCTGGAGCCCAGAGGAACTGGGGCTTCCTGCGCGGCTGTGCGCTGACCGGCCCCTTCGTCCCCCCCCCAATCCCCGGTGGCAGCAGCGCACTGCGCATCAGGAAGTGAGACACACGGATGGCTCCCAACTGCTGAGCCCACGCGCAGGTGGCCCGGCAGGGCGCGCCAGGGCCTTTCGCGAAGCAAGTGAGGGCGTGGGCCCTGGGGCCACTTTCATTTCTGACAACACCCTTCCTTCTAGAGTCGCTCCTCTCACCGGCTCCGGCAACCGACCCAGCCGCAGGCAGTGCCGCCGGGACATCTCCAAGGGGGGCCTCCCACACCAAGGCCATCGTGAGCCACCCGGACGGCAGAAAAGAGGTCATTTATGACAGGAGCTGAAGAAAGTTGCCTATTTCCGGACCTGCTGTCATTTCTGGTTTCTCTCTAAAGCTGCCTCTACACTCATGACTCACGCGTGCTGTCGGCTGACCCCCGGGACTCAGTCCCGAATTCCAGACAAACCAGGGCAGTGGGCCTGCGGGGTTTAGACACATGTGCAGGGACCCTGGAATCCACGTCTGCGTCCGCCGCGCTCCCATCTCCCCAGCCCCTCCTTCAGCCCCTCTCAGCGTGGCCGGGGATCGCGCGGCCCACTCTGAACCAGCGCCACCGCGGACGCCCGCAGGCCCAGCGGCGGGCATACAGGTCCCTCCCTCCCCTGCCTGTCCTCGGGAGGGTGAGGGAGGGCCAGGGTCTCCGGGTGCAGGCTCGTCTGCGCCCTGCGGTCTCCAGGCCAGGCAACAGCCGAGTTCACCTGCCCTGCGCCCACTTTGGGGGCTCAGGTGGGGCCCGGGAAGGGACGGTCAGAGCACAGGGCGCTCCTGCTCCCTCGGCCCCACCTCCATCTACCTGGACGCTGGCTCGGGTCTCATCCCAGGCTTCCGTGCGGCCACAAGAGGCCACCGCGTCCCTCCACGGCAACGTCACAGCGGGCCCGGTCCCCCTCTGGGGGCCTCCCGGGGCCCCACTGCTCTGCTCGGCCTGGAGACCCCGATGAGCTGCACACATCAGGCGGGCTCACGCCACTGACACGTCCTGGTGGAAGGGCCCAGCCCAGGCCCCGCCCAGAGAGGAAGAGACGCCATGCCCACTCGCTCAATTTCCCAGCCGCCTTCTGTCCTCCCCTCCCACGGTCCCCCTAAAGTTCTGGGGCAGAAAAGAAAGAGGGACCCTCTCACGTCTCCTCTGTGTCACCCTTCCCCTTCCTGGCCCCGACTCACGGCGCAGTTTGAAGTAACAGACGAGCAACCTCGCCCGCCAAGGCGGGAACCAATGGCTCGCGGCCCCTGAGGACTGATCGGGCTGAGGGGCTTCCTCCGGCCCCTTCCTCTTGCGAACCCTAATCTCCCGGGCAGGTGCTGGTTCTGGCTCGGGCCAAGGTCGAAGACGGTTTTGTGCTCGACGGGCAGGAGAGAAAAGCAAAGCAGCGCCCGACGTGGCTCTGCGGTGCCCCCCAGTGGAGCAGGACCGAGCTGCGCTCCCGGCCCCGCGTTTCTTTCCAAATCAGGGGTGTCTGTATGAGGAACCCACAGCAGGGCCACCTCGCAGTCAGGCCCCCCACAAGCCAGCGGCTGCCCGTCGAGGCCCCATGGGGAAGGCACTGCAGTAGGGTGAGCAGTGCACGAGCCCTGACCCCAGCCCCAGGCCCCCCGGCGCGGGAACCCCCACCCGCCGCGGCTGGCGTCCGGCTCTGCGCCTCGGTGCCCTCACCCGAGGAAAGGAGGGCTCGTCCCAGGGTGAAACCCGAACGCCCCTCCCGACGCCCTGGGGTTCCGCAGCCAACAGCAGTGTAATGGGCGACGCCCACTGAGCCACACACGACCAGAGCGAACACAGCCTCCCTGCTGCCGCCGTGGGGGAACGGAGCCCCGCGCAGCGAGTCCTCGCGCTGCGGACGCAGTTGCTGGCAGACACGGCACCTCGCGGACGCGCCGCCGCAGCCCCCGAGGGTCTCTTTTACGGGAAAAGATGACACGCCCCCACACGCAACCTCCCACTCCCGCGGCCCAACGCCACGGAGAGGGTGTCCCCACCTTGTCGGTACTTGAGGAGGATGTCCCAGATGCTGCGTCGGGAGCAAGGGTCCACCCCACTGGTGGGTTCGTCCAAAATCACGGTCCTCGCCGAGCCAATGACAGCTGCGCCGATGGACAGCCTCCTCCTCAGGCCCCCGGACAGGGCACGGGCCTGCCGGTGCTGGTGCCGCACCAGCCCCACGTCTCGCAGGGTCCTGAAACGAGAGCGGGGCCTCGCTCAAGCCCGGGCCCCCCGAGCTGCGCTGGAAGCTTCCCTCCATGAAGACCGACAGCAATGGCCACGGGCTTCGTGAGCCCGGGACTCGGGCAGGAGGCCCGAAGCCGCCACGCTGGGCCCCGGCACGGCAGAACTTACCCGGCAGTCCCGGTGGAGCCGGGCCACCGACCGCGTGCGCGCCTGCCAGGGATGGTCGCGACGAGGATGTCGGAGGCTGACGAAGCCCCAGGGCAGGAGGGGAAGGCGGGGCCCAGCCCCACTGCTCCTGGTGCTTGGGGGACGGAGGGGGGGGTGGCACCCTGGCCTCTGGGCCACCTGCACCGACTTGTGTCGGCCCTCGTCCTGACTGAGAAGCTGGGGTGTCGCCCCGACAAACCCATGTGCACAGTGTGAACAGCCGGCTGCCAAGACTGTGGGACACACCCCCCGCTTTCCAACACCGAGGGCTCCGCACCCTGGGCACACAGCACGACACAGGCTCCCCACATCGAGTGCCACCTTCTCTCACGCAGGGCAACAGCCGCTCTCCACAGGGTGCCCGCCGACTCTGCTCCTGCCACGGCCCCCGCCCCCACCCCTGCTCGGCTTGCCCGTGGGCGGCTGGAGACCCCTCTCGGGCGGCTGGAGACCCCTCTCGGGTGGCCTTCCTGAAACCAGTCCCAGGGCCCTGAGCCCTGGGGGTCCGGCGACGCTGCACTGCCAGGGGGCGCCCCACGGGAGGCTGGGCTGGACAGGAACTGGCAGGGTCTCATGCTGTTGAGCCTCAAGGACCGTTGGGCCCCAGAAAGTCCCAGAACCGAAACAAGGACTCGGGTGAAGCCCCAAGCCTGACCACTAAGTCAATGCCTCTGGTCTGTTCCATGACCCACAAGCTTCCCACCCGGACCCAGAGAGAGCACGCGCCGGCGTCTCGGCGCCCGGCTCTCGCCCCTCCCCTGCCCCTCGCACCCGAGGCTCGCCCACCGGGCAGGTCTCGGCCCGGACTGAGAGCCGCTGACTTATACCCCTGCCTCCCAGCGCCCCCACTGTGGACGGCACCCCAGCTGGGCAGGTGGGACAAACGCTCCATTTCCGGCAGGCGGCCACGCTGACCCTTCGCTCCCCACCTCGGTCGCCAACACCCACACGGCCAGGGGGCGACTATCAGGTCCCCCTCAGTCACTTTAACCAGAAACCCGCAGGCCCAGGAAACAAGCAGAAAATCCAGTCAGGTGTTCTCTCCAACCCGCACGTCCTGATAACATTTTTCTGTTAAACCAAAACCCCGAGTTCATTTTGACCCCCACCCAGCCTCAGGCTCCAACAGCCAGGTGACACCCTGGGCCGGACCCCGCCCACGGCCTCCAGCCACCCCTCCCCACCGCACGCACGGAGGTTGCGGTGTCCCTGCCGCTCTAGGTCCCAGTCCCCACAATCTGCCCTCCTCCTGCTGCCCCGGGGGTCCCCTCCCGTCTAGCAGGGGACAGCGCTGTTTCTTGGTTCCTCCACAGCCCAACTCCCGGGGAGAAGTGCCTCCACTTTTCCTCCTGGTCCCTCCGTGCCTGCCCGCCCCCACGGGCCAGCGACCCCACTGCGTGGCAGCAAGGGTGCCGACTGCCGCCACCAGCGACCTCGGCGTTCCGCAGCCACAGGTCGCTGCTCGGTGCTCCCAGTGATGACCCTGCACAGCGCCTGCTGCCCTGGGCCTCCTGCCCCGCGGCCTCAGCCCCTCCTTCCCCGCGGCCCTCTCTTCCTCGCCCACCGGAAGGTAGACAGCACTGTATCCTCCTCAGGGCGCGGGGACCAGGGCTCAGTCCTGCGCACTCCACTCTTGTCCCCCTGCACACATGCCCCCAAAACCTCACACCAAACCACAGAGCCACAGCAGGAGCCCCCGAGTGACCACAGGAACCTGAGGCGCTGACTTCGCCGCAGCGTAACAACATCCCATTGGCCGGAGGCCGGACGAGTCCTCTCCAGGCTCCTCTCGCCCCCTCCAGGCCAATTAAAGGCAAAGCAGCGAGGCCAGGTGTTGCCGGGGCTGCACGTGAGGGGCGGCGGAGGCTGTGAGCGTGGCCACCCCAGGCGTGCCCCGCCTCCCTCCGCGGAGCCGGTCCCGCTGCCCTTGTGCGAAGTGGCTTGGTTGCTAGGCAACAGGCCCCAGAAACCGGCAACAGCTGAGGCTGCCCCCAGACAGGAAGAGGAAGCCGCGGAGCCTCGTCGGGAACTCGACGTTACACCCGATCACGCGAATTTGGCTGCCGTTCAGAGTAGACGCGGTCTTTTAATTGAAACAGGTGGGCGGTGAGTTCTGGAAGAAACGTAGCTTGTACTCAGCCAGTTGGCCCTGTAGTAACTAGCGCACAGCCATTCCTCACTCGCACGGACAAGGTCCGCCGTCAGAGGCCTGGGGGCAGGCGGGGCGATGGGCACCCGCCCCTCGTCGCAGAGCCGAGCCCCGCGCAGGGGAGCCCACGGGGTCCGGGGGTGGGGACACAAAGCAGCAGGAAGAGCCCGGTGCTCTGTGGGGAGGCGACAGGCGGTGGTGGCGGGGACGCAAAGCAGAGGGGCAGAGCAGCCGCACCGAGGGCGGGGCCGCACAGCGCCGTTTGAGATGCTTCGCCAGGTTTCCAGGAATGTGACTAAGTGGCACCGTGGAGACTCGGTCCCCATCCTCGCCATGGGGCTGGCGGCACAGGGCCCCACCACCGAGGACAAAGCACCCGGTGCCCGCGCGCTTCCACCTTCGCCAAACACAGAGGGAGGCCTTCGCTCTAGCAGCACGGCCTGCGGACGCGGCCTAGGAGCAGGGAGGGCAGCAGGGTGTGCGAGGGCCTGTGAGCCCCGCCCCCAGCAGGCCTGTGTCGCGCGCTCACCCACGCTCTGCTTGGCTGGGTCTGTCCGGCGGGCCAGGTTGAGGCCACGCGCTGCCTCGGGCCCAGGGCCGCCCGGAGAGCAGCCGTCGCAGGGCCAAGGCTCCCACCCGCCGCGGTCCTCCCGCCGGCCCACCCTTCCAGCCCATCCCCCAGAAACGCCACTTCGCTCGCTGACCAGGGACCTCAGCTCCCGCCTCCTCGGCCTGCTCTAAGCCTCTTCCTGAGCCCAGTGAGACAGGCAGCCTGGCTTCCGCACACTGGTCCATCCTGGCCGCCCCAGCCGGCTCCGCACGCCCCCCAAACCGGCTCATGCCTGTCCTGTGGGTCCCCCTCGTGCTGCTCCGCTGCAGGGGAACCGGGTCCTCCGCCGGGACCCCCCCGCTGCCGGGACCCCCCACCTGGATGCCGGCCCCTGCCCACAGAGACCCAGCCTTTCCTGCGCCCCTCCCCTGCCCCTTGCGCTCAGGGGCCGTGTCTCCAGGCCCTCGGGGCTCGGCCTCTGCTCTGGTCACGGATGTGCATCCTGGTCTCGGGGTCACCCTCCTGCAGGGTGACGTCCCTGCCCCTCAGCCCCCCAGCCCCTACCCCCCGCCCCAGCTGCACACTTCATTTCAGGGCCCCCGCCTGAACCCACGATCGCGATGCAAACTTCCACTGACAGCCTTCGCCACCCGCCCACCAGAGCTCATCTGTCCCCATCTCAAGGACACATCGAGGTCCAAGTCCCCCCGAGGGGCCCCTCCGGCAATCCCAGTGAGGGTGGCAGAGCCAGAAGTCACCGTAGAGGACTGTTTGCTAATTTTTCTTCCCATAATAAAGATGCCGAGAGGCGTCTCCTTCTACCCCCCCGCTCCCCCGACGGGTAGGGCCGGGCACAGGGGGGCTGTCACTCACGCGTCAATGTGCTGCCCCCGCGCCGCCTGGGTCCACTGTGGCAGCTTGATGGACGCGAAGAGCTGCAGGTGCTCCCGGACGGTGAGGCGGTCGAGCAGGACGTCCTGCTGAGGACACACCCCCAGCTCCTTCCGGACCGCGGGCAAGTCCGTGTGCAGGTTCCTGCCATCAACGAAGATGGCTCCCGAGGTGGGGGCCTGCAGTCCTGTCAGCATGGACCTGCAGAGACGGTCGGTCAGCGGGGACAGCGCAGCCGCGCGGCTCCGGCCATCGCTGCCCGGTGTTTACCTCCCCACACCGAAGCGCCGCCGCGGCCTCGGCAGGACCCGCGGCTCTATCCAGAGCCCGGGAAGGAGGGGACGGCCACGTCTCTCTCCCTCGTTTTCACTACGAGACGCCTGAGGCGGCACGTGTGGTATTTTCCCCTTTCTCAGTAAGGCAGGAAAGGGCCATTTCCGTCCTCTTAAGGACGCCTGCTTTGTCCCCACTGAAGGACAAGAGCAGCGAGCGCCGCAGGAGAGGGCCCGGCCGCCGCCTACGGGTCGGCCCTGGGAGCCGCCACTGCCCAGGTCGCCGGGCTGCGCTGGGCGCCACGGGCGTCTCAGGGCCTCGTTTCTCCGGCACCGCGCAATTCGATTCTTTAACTAAATCCGGAGCCTTTGGACTCCACACAAAAGCATCAAACCTTAAAAAAACAGGCAACGACACAAAATCAGAACATGAACTCCACTAGTCAGGTGTCTAAAAAAGTACGAACATCATTCTGAATTTCATCTTCCCACAGAAATGTGAGCAAAATTAAACTTAGGGGAAACATGCAAAAGGTCATAGGACTTTCAAAGGTTAGGGTATAAACAGGTGAGTTATTTGTAAGGAATAAAGGAAGAATTAAAGGTTTTTAAAATCCTTCCGCCTCCCCCACACCCTCCAGCACGTCTGCTCCAGACCAGCAGGTGGCCGTCGCCTGCTAGCCCAGCAGCAGGGCGGAGCGCCCTGGGCTGCCTCCGTGCCTCCAAACTCCTGACACTCAGAGCGAAAAGGAAATCAGGCTCCTGTCTCCCAGGCAAACCGATACTTAAGAACAGACGCCCCTTGCCCTGCGGAGGTGAAAGGGGACGTACAGCACGGTGGTCTTCCCGGCTCCGTTGGTCCCCAGCAGGGCGGTGATCTGGTCTCTGTGGAAAGTGAGGGTCAGGTCCCGCACGGCCACCTGGTGGGGCTGGTACTCCTTGGTCACCGACACCAGGGTGACGCCCGGGGGGCCTCCTTCCCGCTTCTCCTTCCCGTGTTGCGACGACGAGCCTGTGAGGGAGATGCAAGTGCCCCTCAGAGGACTGACTTCGAACCCCCCCAACAGCACGGTCCTCCAGTGGGCGGCCTTGCACTTGAACTCTGGCTCCGTGAGACGTGAAACGACGCAAACTCTTCCTCACCGCAACTAAATGGCAAGTGACACAGTGGCAAAAGTCAAGGGACATCTCTGATTACAAAGGTCTGTGCTCTCATCTGTCCGCCGTGTAAGGAGATAGGCACACACACGCGTGCACATGCCCACACTCACACGTGTGCGTGCAGCAGCGACAGTAAGCAGAGCGACTCCGCGCCTATAGGCCCTCCAGAAACAGCCGCCCGAGCGGCGAGAGCTCACGGTTCTTGCTGCGTTCCAGGTTTTCCAACAGGTGCGTGTTTCCCTCGTGTCGTGAGGAAACCATCACGTTCCAGTGCTGACCCGCGGAACGAACCCTCCTGATGGGAGCCTGTGCACTTACGGGGTCCCTCTGAGCCGTCCTCGGGTTGGGGGCCCAGGAAGGGCCGTGGCTGCGGTGCAGCTCCCTGCTGGCAGGGTCAGGGATGTGCCAACCCCAGGCTCACGCTCAGGTGCCCTGCACCTGCTGCCCACCTTGGCTTCTACAGTTCTCACAGATTCATTAGGGACCCGCGCCCGGCAGCTGTGTCCACGGCTCTCACAGAGGATGACCGACCACCAGGCGCCATGGCGTCCTGCCTGCACGTGAACTTCCTGGCGGTTGTCACAACCAACCCAGAAGCAGCAGACCCTTCTTCCCAGCGGACAGTCCACCTGCCCCGGAACTTTCTCCGTTTCACCTCCTCCAGGCCTCTCACCTAGAGCCAATGCAAATTCTTCCCAAATAACTTGCAACTTTCTTCCCCAAGCTCATGGTGAGACGGAGCCCATCAGCCCCGGGATGGGGGACATGTTGTCATCTCCACCTGGCCTGGCTGCTGGGGCTCGGGCCAGGGCCCCGGCACCTGGTCCTTCTGTGGCCGCACGCGGCTCAACGGGCCCTTCCTCGCGGGGTGACCATCCGCCTCGGGGGTTCTGGTTTAACAAAGGACCCGCCCAGGCGCACAACCTGCACGGGGGCGGTGAACAGCACAGGGCACCACATCCGGGGTCCCGGCCCCGCACGGGAGACACCACTGGGGGACTCTCTCACCACTGGGCCCCGTCCCCATCCCCATGTTTCTGAGCCCAAGGCGGCCTGTACGTGAGCCAGGAAACATGCCCACGGTTACAAAGGCTCGACCAGAAAGGAAAAACAGGACTGAACCGACCAGAAGGAAAACACGTTCAATGTGCCATTCTTTACCGACCTTCAGGGTCGAAGTTCTCACTGGGGAAGAACAGGCTGGAACACAGGCCGCGTTGTCTTTGGGCCACCGAGCTGCACACGCTCCTCCAGTATGACACGGTGAAGGGGGGATACCGCGGCTTCCTTAAACCGCAGGTTCCTGAAAAAGAAGGTGCCAGTCACATCGGCCTAGGTACTTTTCCTGTCTCTGTGCCCCCAACTGGGACGTTTTTTAATTGCTTTTAGAGAGAGGAAGGGAGAGAGAAAAACATCGATGCGAGAGAGAAGAACTGATGGGCTGCCTCCCACACGCGCCCCAACCAGAGACCGAACCCGAAACCTAGGCCCGTGCCCTGACTGGGAGTCGAGCCCTAACCCTTTCAAGTGCAGGACGATACCCCTACCAGCCGCGCTGCCCGGCCAGGGCAGTCCAGCTACGCTTCTATTCAGAGGAAGATTCTGTGACGGAGCCTCCTAACTAATTAATACGAAGCGTTATTCCAAGGTAACAGGTTCCACGCACACCCCACGCGCGAACCAGGGACAACCTGGGGTCCTCCCTCCCTCCTCAGCCTGACCCGGGGCCACCGCTGGGCGCCCCCACTCCGCTTCCCCCGAGAGGCCTTCTGAGCAGGTGCTCGATGAACAGGCCGGGACTGATTAAAAATAAAAGCGGCACGGAACAGCCGGGCGCATTCCCCAGGGCTCTGGCCCCGCCCCCTTTGCTGTGGCTCTCTTCTGTCCACCTCTGATGTTCGCACAGATTACTAGACACAGATTAAAAGCATGAAGGGGTTAACCAATTATAACTTCCGCAAAGATGGACTCATAACGACAGCATTTCCATTTGAAACACGTCAGCTTTCTTTCACCGGACCCTCTGTCCTCACTTTGGCCCCCTGGGCCGGCACCTGCCCTCACCACATGCTGAAATGGAGATGGGCTTCATTATGACCACGCCTCTGTTTGCTTTAACGCCCACCGGAGCTTACGTTTGAGGGGTGGGCCCCGTCCACAGGTGCCTGGAGAGATAAAGCCCCACGTGACAGTGAGTTTAGGACTCTGGCCTCCAAGCAAAGAGGAGACGACACACAGTCCCTCGCGCATTCCAATCAGAAGATTCAAAACGACCACAAAGAAAAACAGGAGGCCAGTGGCCTCTGTGGTGAAGGCAGGGGCTGGTCTGGCGTCCAGTGCGGTGTCCACTGTGTGATGGGGTGACCTATGTCCCCCAGATTCACAGGTTCAAGTCCGAACCCCCAGCGTGCCTGCGTGTGGAGGCGGTCTTCCAGGAGATAATTCAGGCTGAATGAAGTCACCAAGCTGGGCACCGATCCCGTATGGCCCTGTCCTCGCAAGAGGAGGTGAGGACACTCACACCAAGGGACAACGCTGCGGGGACACAGGGAGAGGACGGCCACGCCCGCCTCAGCCCACAGGCGCCCCATCCCGGGCTCTTGAAGACGCGCGGTCTGTGGGCTTCGTTCTGGCGGCCCCAGTGGCCACACGCAGGCCGACCGTCCTCTGAGAGCCGAGCAGGCGACACCAGGCCGAGCGGGAAGAGGGTGGGCGGCGCGTGGGTGACCGGGTCCTGTCACAGACCGCGCACCGCATGCTCCCCTCCTGGGGACCGTCTGGGGCCTTCACCCACATTGACCCCACTGCCCTCAACCCCCCGGGAGGGGCGCTGCTACCCCGTCCCTTCCATGGGAAAGGGGGTCAGCAGGGCCCGTCCGGGCGCCCCAGGCTGCGAGCTGCATAGCCACACGACGACCCTCCGGACGACCCCTGGCGGCACCGTCCGTCGTCCTCACGATGGGTCGCCCCCCGCAGCCCTGAGCACAGGCACGAACGAGGGGTTTGTGGAAATAAAGGGACGGCCGCTCTGCAAAGGCTGGCGCTGACCCTCCCCGCAGGAGGCCTGACCCGCCAGGCTCTGTGGCTGCTGCTGTCAGTGCAGAGGCTCCGCCCGCTGAAAGCCCCCTGGGATTCCGCCGCCTTGGGCTACGGACTTGAATCAGCGGCGGGGGGGGCGAGGGCGCCACCTAGAGGCCCGGGCGGGAATTACATGGGCGCCGGCAGGCCCAGGTCCGGGCAGCCTGGAAGGGGCTCGGGGCTCGGGGCTGCAGGGGCAGCCGAAGGGAGAAGTCAGACGAGAGAGGGCTTTCGGAGTTGGAAAGTAGAAATTAGAAATAAGTTGGATATTAATGGTGATTTTCTAGTTAGACTGTCCCAGCACTAGGCTGCCTGGACTTTGAAACTCCCCCTAGTGGGTCTGTTAGCGTGAACGAATGGGAGTTGCCCAGCCCAAGCCGGTGCCCGGCTCCCAGCGCTGCCAGCCACTCGCCCCTGCTCCCCGACTCGGCCTGTCCCGCGTCCGCACCCTGCGTGCGCGCGCCGCCCGCCCCGGTGCCACGCGTGCCCGGGACATGGGTGTGTGCACAGCCCCCCGGCCCCGCACCGGGCCTGCCCCCTCGAGGGGGCCACCTCGCAGCCCGGACACGAGTCAGCTCGCCCCCAAACTGACGGCGACGAAAGGAGGCGTCAGGGACGTCAGGTGGACGAGCAGAAAGCCCCCGGGCTGGAAGCACCTACGAGTCCCTGAGACGGGACACCTGCGAGGGCGGCTGGCGGCTGCGGGCTGCGGGCTTCGAGGGCAGCTGGACGCCTGCTCCTGGCACGGAGTGGGCAGCCCAGGAGGCCGCGCGCAGACCTGGTCTTTCTTTCTGGGCCGGGCGCTGGTCTTCCCGCCTAACCAGGCGGGAGCCGAAACCGGCTGTGCGACAGCAAAATATACATAAAACCCACCGGCGGGACTGAGCGCGGAAAGCGGAGACGGGCGCTTGCGGTTCAAAGGGGGCTACCAGGCCCTGCTGCCTCGGAGACCCTTGGGGAGGGGCGGGGTCCGGCCCGGCTGTGGGTCTCACTCCCCTGGAGTCACAGGCCGCCTCGTAGTGCCCGACGAGAGAGTGGGGACGCCCTCTGCACCCGGCAGACTCGAGCGAGACTGGGAACGTCCACCAGCGGGTCTCTGCCCCTGGCTGGGTGCGGCTGGGGGAGAGCTGGCTCTGAGGTAACTGCTCCAGGTCACAGGCAGACGTTTCCGGTGGGAATTCATCATGACGCAGGCTGGGCTGCAGGCAGAGCACACGGAGACACAGGGAGGCACGAAGGGGGGGCCTGGAGACCGGCAGCACAGCGGAGAGGGACAGGGACAGCGGGTTCCCCAGCCCAGCATGGCGACTTCCCAGCACCGCCTGGCCCGGGTGCCCCCCGTTCGGCCTCCAGGTGTCCCAGTTCCCTAGGAAAGAGGGCTTCTTTCCTTTTCCTCTGAGCTCCAAGTCGACCTCATTTAGCTTTCAGAAAAGTAACACAAAATGCTCCTCTGAAAACCACCAGCCTCGCCAACACTCACAGACTCACAGAACCAGAGGCGACGTGACACCCGCCCGCCACCACTCAGCCTCCGGGGCTGAGCCGCCTCCCCCTCGAGCTCCCCCAAGTCCCCATACTGCGCATTTCTTCAAGAACAACCTAGAAAGCGGCACGTCTGCACACCAGACACTCCACCGCCGGCAGAGTCTTCTTTTTTAAAATTGCACTGAAATACACGTAACAAAATGCACCATCTTCATCGTCTCGCAGCAACGCTACGCACACACGCATTGCTGTTCAACCAACCCCGGAACGCTTCCCCCTCTGCCCCGCCGCAGCCCGACCACCCCGCCCGCTCTCGGGCTCCGGGAGTCTGACCGCTCCCGGGGTAGCACTCAGGGCTCCCCAGAGAAACAGGCCAACGGCAGAGCAGGCACCGGCGTGCGGAAGGAGCCGGACAGTGAGGGTGGGCTCACGCAGCTAAGGACAGCGACAGACCCGTGGGCCGCTGGGAGCTGGACGCCCTGGACGGCCACCGGTCCGGTTCCAGAACAAACCCCAGGGCTGAGAGCCAGGGGCTGCTGGGTCCAAGGGCCCGAGAGCCAGGAACTCCGATGTCCGAGGGCAGGAGAGGCACGTCCCAGAACACAGGGCAAAGCTGTCCTTTCTCCAACACGATGTAGTCACAGTATTTAGTTAAAATATTTCAGCAGACTGGGTGGGGCCCCACACTACGGAGGGCAATTTTCTTGACTGGCCTGATCTCTTCTGGAAGCACGCTCAGACACGCCCAGAAACAACGGCGTGCCTGCTCGTCATCCTTGCCCAGTCAATGTGATGCATAAAATTAACCATCGCATGAGGCGTCTCAGGGACGTGAAATCACAGAGCACCCGTCCCTCTGTGACTGTTTTTCACATGTGACAGTCCTCAAGGCCCACCCACAGTGCGGCCGTGTCAGAGCCCCGCCCTTTTACAGGGACACTCCACAGCACAGAGGCGCCACGTCTCCTTCCTTCATTCTTCAGGGTCCCTGGGTTGCACCCACTTGTGGCAGCTGTGTGGGCACAGGCAGACAAACGTTGCCGCCACAGTTCTTCCGCGTCTTGGGGGCCTCTCCTGGCGGAGAACTTTCTCTCACTGTCCCCGAGCAGAGCTCGGCGCGACGGCGTGACATGCCACCCTCCAGAGCGCCTCCCAGGAAGCCCGCAGCCACGCCCGCCTCTCCACGCCCACCCCACGCAGTGCTTTGGGAAAGCGCAGTGCAGCACTTGGCCAGGGACAAAGCCCTGGTCCCGGGGCTGCCAGGAGCAGAGAGAATTAGGAGGTTCGGGGAGCCCTGGCTGCATGCTGGCCGTCTGGCTCGGGGTCATGGCCCGAAGTGGGTGGCCTGAGAGACCGGAAGGAACGTGGACCAAAGACGGGAGGGAGGAGGGGGGCGGGCACACTGCCCCCTCAGGTGGGCGCTCTCTGCCTGGCAGCGAGCGGAGGGCAGGGCTGGCTCAGACCCCCAGTGGGCCCATCCTCCCTCATCGTCCATCTCCTACAGGCCACCTCGCCGTCTTCATCACAAAGACACTGCCTCCACCCACTCTCACCGCAGCCACGGTGACTTCCCCCCGGTTCCTTCAGTCTCTTCCGGGAAGGACAGAGACCGTCTCTCACGCCTTGTCTTAACGGAGTGGGGAGGCTGCGTTTCCATCACCCAGATGACCAGATTATATTCTCCCGGCCAATGTCAGGCTAGTCTGCTCCCAAAACACGTCTCCCCTGCAATGTAGCTGTGGGTACCACCGCCCCCGAACGAGTTTGCTTTTTCCTTTTGTTAAACTGTTTAGTATTTTTAAAAAACAACAACATGCCCTGGCTGGTGTGGCTCAGTGGATTGAGTGCCAGCTTGTGAACTGAAGGGTGGTCGGTTCGATTCCCAGTCTAAAGCACATGCCTGGGTTGCAGGGCAGGTCCCCAGTGGGGGGTTCACGAGAGGCAACCACACATGGATATTTCTCTCCCTCTGTTTCTCCCTCCTCTCCCCTCTGTCTAAAAATGGAATGGATAAAATCTTTGAAAAAAGATTTTTAACAACAATATAAAACATATAGTCGGTTCTTATAGCTTAAGTTACAGAAGTGCATGATTAAAGCAGAAACATTAAAAGCAGAAAAAAATGTTCCACAAATCCACATCAACAACCATTTGATATGTGAACCAAATTATGTATGTTTAAAAATTTTTAATTAAGTCTTAAGAAATGTCTTTTTTAAATTTGATGTGAGAATTTTATCATTTTCTTTAGTTTTTATGAAAGCTTGATTTAAATTCTTATAAGGGAAACTCTATCAATTTTTATTATTCATGTCTTTAGTATCTGGAGAGGCATTCCCTATCTTTAAAGATCATACTTTTCCTATTTACTCATTATCTTTTTGATATTTCTGATGAATTTATGAATGAGCCTAATTTTTTCTCCCAAATAGGTTGATTGAATAATGGACCCTTTCCCATTGATTAAAAATGCCACACTGTGCCACAGACTAATTATCATTTGCAAGGGGGACGGTCACTGAACTTCCTACTGACCCCCTGTCACTCCATGAGACCCCACTGCTCTAGCCCTTGTCAGCTCACACCATGGTTTTACGTCACCGTCAGCCACCAGTCGCAGCCACCGTTTGCAGGAATTTTCGAGCACCGTTATTAACTGACATGTCTAGCTGTCGTCTGCCTCTCTCGCTCCCGTTGGCATGGCAGTTCCGCAGGATGGCACGGCAGCGCGCACACCGGTTTCAGGTCGCGCTCCCACCCGACAAAGCGCAGGGCTCTTACCGGGAGTCAGGTTGCTCAGGCACCACCCGCACGAGAAGTAAAGGCCTGAGTCAAGCAGGATCATGCAGCACACCCAGCCGAACGTCATGCCCGCGGGCTCCGGAGCCTGGTCCATGTTGCCCCACTGGACCCCTGGAGCAGGGCGGGAGGCAAGGAGGGAGGGGCAGCGTCAGGACCCAGTGGGCGAGTCGGGCTGCTCAGTCCAGCGGCCTCGAGCAGAGCCCACAGCAGTGGCAGGTCAAGGCCGTGGGTCAGATTCTTCAAAGGAGCGTTAGCTTGTCAGTCTCACGCTTGGTTCAATGATATGGGCGGGGTGACCATTAACATTTTAATATCTAACATTTAAAATGTTTAAAGCTTGCTTTACGTATTTACTTTAGAGAAAATAAGCATGTTACTTTTTTAAAAAAAGATTAAAAAAGGCACCTTGAGAATCTAAACTCTAAATTACATTGTTTTCTCTTCTTTTAGAAACTATATAAACAGGAGAGAGAAGCTCTGGGTGGAAAAGAATCATTATTTCTTATGACACATTTGCAGCTTATTGCTGGTCCAAAATGTAAATTAAGTAGAACACGCCGCCCCCTCAGTTCCCTGTGGGACTCGCCCAGACCTTAATAAAGCGGGTGTTTCAACAAATGCCCTGCTTTGCAGTGAAGACTCTCCACTGTCCCACTTGCCAAGGGACAACGATGCGTTTCCAAAAACCCGAATCACCGAGAGTCACTTTCTAAGCATGCACCTTCTCACCTGCCTCTTGCCCTTCCAGGAACGTGATGAAAAACACCCCTTGTCCGAAGGCGGTGGTGGAGAGGAGGCACTGCACGGGTCGGGGGAGAGAGAGAGACAGCTGTGGGCATGCGGGCCCGCAGGCCCACAGCACCGCCTTCCAGCAGAGAAGCCGCCCGGGCCCCCCGCCTCTGGCGGCGACTGGGCATCTGCACCGAAGCCTCGCCTCGTGGTCAGCCCCCTCAGACACACAAATGGCAACAAGCTAGTTTTCCATGTTCAAAGGAACAATTTCTCTCATTTTTAACATATAATGGACCAGAGTTAGGTGCTTTCCTGGCTGGGACATGTGAAAAGAAAACCAGACCTTGCAGGCATGGAACCCCCTGGGCTTCCCACGCCCCTTTCCACGTGGGGGCGTATCTGGGCCCCCAATGGCCAGGTGGC
>PVJD01014945.1:0-27037 GCA_004026545.1 Mormoops blainvillei
TTATTTTATTTCTGCTCATCCTTCTTGCTTAATTTATTCCATAAACAGATAGTTCCGAGGGCCAACCCAGATAAGATATGGTGCTTCTTTAGCTCCTGAGGCTTGCAAAATCTCCTTAATGTTATTTTATTGTTGTCGTGAAAACATTGTCTAAGGAGTCAGAGTTCAATGATTTGCATTTTGGTTTATATACACTTGTGCTTGTGAATAAAGATTCAACTGTCTGTCTCAGAGGAATGTCAACCATAACTTACAATTAAGTGTGACTATTTCTCATTCAGCTAATGCGCGTTGCTCACTAGACATTTTAAATATGGTCTAAAATAAAACTATATTTTTTAAAGAGGGGAAACTAACTTTATTAATAATTTTTGGGGGTGAGGAAAACAAGCTAAAAGAAAGTGGCTGAAAGAGGTTATATGAAGTTAAACCATGGTCTACTTCAAACAAAGCCACTTCAGAGTGGCAGTTTCCTTTCATTGCTTTGGTGTGGTATTTATTTCCTTTGCTTCTTAGGTTAGAGTGGAGCAGTCAAAGAAGTTTAATACCCTCTGTTGCATCCACTGCGGGGATATAATAATCCAGGGTTGTGCAAACAAATGGTCTCTTAAATGTGAATTTTGTTTTCTTCCTGAGCTGAAAATAAATGAAAACTGAAACTAAATAGACCTGTCAGCCTATATATTTTACACACATTTTACAGAGTTATGATTAAAATCTATCAGGAAGACAGAACAAAAGCATTTATCTATCCTATCATTCTGATCTCATTTTTTCTTTGTAAAAAGATGAAATAAAGAGTAAAAAAATTCTCCCACAGTAAATTATTTATTTTGAAAACTCTCAGTACAGCTCTTATGATGACTGCATCAGGAATAATTTCAGTGGGCAAGTACGCCATCCATCTGGGTATAGGTCATTTTTTTCTACTGAATTGAGTGTAAAACCGAACCTGACATATTTATCATGAATCTATTGTATTTAACAATGTGGTTCATAGAGAACTGTTTTACTACAACCTCAGGTAGGTTGGGGGTCCACTCACATTACAGTTTCACAAACACTGACATACATTTAGAAAATATGAGCATTTTTTTAATGCTTAAAAAAATCATGTGTTCTTTGCAAAGGATAGTTCTAAGATTAAAATAGTCATAATTTTGTTCCAAAACAATATCTTACCTAGACCAAGTTAATGTTACTGTTACCTATTAATTTAATTTTCAGTTTTTTAAATTTTGCTAATATATTACTTCAATGAATTAAACAATATTCTCTATACCTTCAAAACCCCCACTATGAGTAAGATAATATTATATGAACAACAGTGTGAAATCATTTAAGTAGATTTTGGAAGACAGTAAAAGTTCTATGTGAGCTACTTACTCTCCAATCTTGGCATCAATTATTAACTCATACAATAACGAAATGTTTCCAGCTTACTCAGAAATAGTACTGTGCAGTTCTGGCTGATTTCTAGTCTGTGACCACTGTTGGGAAGGCTCCCTACTGCCTCTTCTTTCCTGTGTTGTATCACCCCAATCTGGCTGTGAGTAAACCATGCTGCCCACCTGACACCTCCTACATGTCTCTAAACCTGTACACACCGTCTATTGGTCTATTTTTCCTAAGATTTCCAGTCTATGAATGAATTCAAATAATTAGATTCATGTTTTATAAGAATTCTTACTCTCTCGCCTTCTACATTTATATAAAATGTACTGTTACATTACTTTTTGATATCTTCTTAAAGAAATTAAAATGTTGGTCATACACTAGACACCTCCCTTCACCATTGATCTTACAAATAATTAGAAACTTCCAAAATATCCAAAATACTTTTTCCAAATCTCTTATTTTGGCAAATGATATTCACAATTTACATCAAGTAGGCAGCCAAATATTAGTTTTCAGTAGGACATGTTGTTGAACCTAATTATTCAAAGATGAAGTCCACAAGCAGATTTTTGGTAGTCAAATAAATTGATAGTCAAATTTTTACTTAATTTTCTGTGATTGAAAATTAAACTTGATTCTGAAATGGTTTTACTTCTGTGTGTGTGTGCATATAATAATATATTATTCAACTTAAGCATCCTATTGATCTAATAGGTAAAACATTTTATGCCTAACAAAATAGCTCATATGTTAGTACTTTAGTACTTATGCTTAAATTCCAGTTTAGAACTCAAATTTTGGTCTGTCGTCAAAATTGTCTACAATTATTGGACTTTATAGCCATTTTATAATGCAGGCTTCAAAACAATAACCATTTAAAAGTGAGCAAAACATCTGCCGATTGTTAATATAAAATGTCCCCTATGTCATCTGAGACACAGGGAACACTGGATACACTTCAGTTGGCAATGAACAGCTTCAAGAACATTTCCCAGTGGTAGCCTTGACCTTTCTAAACGTAATGTTCTTGGGATTAA
The DNA here is from genome assembly GCA_004026545.1 of Mormoops blainvillei. NCBI lineage: Eukaryota > Metazoa > Chordata > Mammalia > Chiroptera > Mormoopidae > Mormoops > Mormoops blainvillei. The sequence continues at coordinate 2,436 of PVJD01014945.1, forward strand.
CATTTTCCTAGATTCAAAATTTGCCTACAAAATAAAATATGTTTGGAGTACATGTGCATTTTTATACATGCAAAGTTTTGCATTAGGATTCCAGATGTGCTCAACAGTAGTATTAATGATTGGGATGGGAAAAGTGCTATTAGGAAGAACTTGGGTATGGAAAGTATAAAGAAAGGGGTTTCTAAATGGAAAGTAGAATCAAATTCAATGGCAACTACTTACCTTACTAAGATAAAGTGGGAACAGGACAAAGAAATGTAGATATTTTCCATTGAGAACTCTAAAATGGAAAAAAAAATCCAGTGTAAGTTACCAACAAAACATAGGATTTATTTAAGAATTTAAATAATTCTTAATAATAATAAACACAAATTTAATGAATTCTGAATTAATTGATCAATATTTTAAATAAAATATGTAAATAAGCTCCTTCCTCTTGCTTTAAAATCAAAACACTCATCAACATGTGGTCAGATATAACCTTTACTGACTGTATAACAGCAATGAGGCTGACCTGTCTTCTGTGCTGAAGAAAATAAGCCAGCTGTTGATTGAATAAATAAACACAGTATTCCAGAAAACAGATCCAGCTGAGTTGTAACACCTCTGAAAGTTTCTTTTCATCGCTAAAATAGACCAGGCACAGAATTTCACAGCATGCCTAACACATCTTCCTGGGAAGCGACTCCTCAGTCTTTTGGGAGTACTTTTTCTTTTTTTCACCATTTCTGATCATCAGATCACACTTCTGATTATACTGCTAAGAGAGAGGAACAAAAGCGTTTGCTTTTTATGAAAATTCCTTCAGTTCAACATTTACTTGACTCATTAGAGTTAGTTAAACCAAAAGAAACTCAACAAATCAAGCAGTTAAATCCAAAGGCTATTCTGAGAACACAGATATTTCCCCAATTTTTCTGACAACTAATATATATATATTTTTTTTTCTGACAACTGATACACACACACACACACACACACACACACACACATATATATATATATTAGGGGCAGCTCATCTAAAACTTGTTCTGACGTTTTTCTTCTCTGTAAGTAGTCTTCCTTTCTTGTTTCCCTCTTTGGTTTAAAAAAAATTGCATCGATCCACCATTAGTTTCATTACAGAAAAAAAACAAAACAACAAAACCTTGTATTATTATGAACTTAAATGGCTATGTCTAAAAAAATATTTAACATGTTCATTAAGATATTTTAGAAACACTCCGTGAGAATTTTTTCTACCTATTTAAGAAAAGTTATTTCTAAAGAATTTTTGAAAGAAGTAAAAAGTGCAAAAAATTACCTTTTATTTGCTTTGTAATGGTAATTGATGAAACTTTCCTTTATAAACTCAGTCTAAAGATTAAATAACTGGGTTAAAAGTTATTGTTTAAAGCTATTGTAACCTCTACTTTTGTTCTGAAATCAATGAATAAAAATTAGTAAGGAAAAAATAACCTTTTATTTTTAATGAAACTCTGGAAGTACCACTTCCAAATATAATGAAATATGGGTCAAACTAAGGGGAGGTACTAAGGATTTTAACTACTTCATATCTCAAACAGGATACAGAATGCTCTCAAATTAGGGGGCATGCTCTCAGGGTGGAGGGCAAGACAGGATGCCTTCTTTGAAAAAGTAAGGCCAATTGGCACATAAAGCCTGCAAGGAAGTCCCAGTGCTGATGTGACATCACAGAGTGACAAGGAAAGTAGGGTGGGATGGAGAACATCGTGGACACGATTTTGCCTGAGGCTCTTGTCATTGGGCAAGGGTGGAGGAGTACATTAAGTGACTATCATTTCTAAAACTTCTAATCTCTGGCAACTGAGAGGTAAAAGAGCAGCAAAGGGCATGTGAAATATAGAATTCTGGTATGAGTCAAAAATACTTTCTGCTGTTGCTAAGCAGAAATACACTCAGGAGTAGAGTGTTAGTGAGTTTGTGTAACTGACCCACATTATATACGCATGATTTTCCAGCTCCACGCTCGGGCGCAAACTCAAGCACTATTGTTAAGCAGAGAGCTGGCCCAGAAATAATCGCTCGCATTCCAAGATTAGTGATAATTAAAAATGATACCGTGTATGATATATGTGAAGGAATTACAAGAAAATATAAATACAAGGAATAAAATTAATATATAAACAAATTTAAAAATACTACAAAGAATACCAAACAGAAGAAATTATTGAGAAGCATTTTCTTTTTAAAATCAATTACAGAAGGATGGCCTATCTAATGAAAAGAAGCTCATATAATAGGAAATTGGCTTCAAAGAAGATGTAATGAGATAACAGAAGGATGAAGCTGCCATAGCTCAGGAATGAAATAAAAAGTGGAATAATTTAGAGAATTTAAAAATAGGCACAGTATAAAAGAGAATATATAATACTTAAAAAGTCAGTTACTTATAAAACAGGTTTGACAATGTTCAAACAAAATAAAATAAAAACTAAATTGTGAAATTCATACATGAATATATATGCATAGAAAATAGCTGGAAAGTAACAAAATAAGTTTAATAAAGATGCTTCTGAGGAGGCTAAACAATTTGGAGGTTTGGGGGCAAGATGGATAATTACTTTTGATTATATATTATAATTTCTCTCATTTTTTACCATTAAAAATTTTTAAATATAGACACTTCTGGCCAAGATGGAGGCATAGTAGAAACACTTTGCTTCCTTGCACAAACAAAAGAAGGACAACAACAAATTTAAAAACAAAAGACAACCAGAACTGCAAGAAAATCAACCTGTATGAAAGTCCAATAACCAAGGAGTTAAAAAGAAAAATTCATCCAGACTGGTAGGAGGGGCAGAGACAGAGACAGGAAGTGGGATGGAGGGGAGGCCACAAGGCAGCAGCTGGAGGACCGGGCAGGTGAGATGGCAGCTGGTGATCCCTCATTTGCATTTGGATAAACTGGGAGGAATAACAGGGGAGCAAGACAAGCTGTGCAACCCAGGGTTCCAGTATGGGAAAGGAAAGCCTCAAAACCTCTGGCTGTAAAAACCTGTGGGTGATTATGGCAGCGGAAGAAACTCCCAGTTTCACAGGAGAGTTTGTTGGAGGAGCCCTTAGTGTCCTAGAACATACACAAACCCACCCACCCAGGAACCAGCACCAAAAGGGCCCAATTGGTTTGTGGGTAGCGGGGGAAGTGACTGAAAACTGTGTAGAACCAACTAAGTGGCATTGTTCCCTCTCAGACCCCTCCCCAACATACAGAGCCACAAAGTGGCACATGGGTTGCCACGCCCTGGCAAATACCTACTGCTCCACCACTTACAACATAACAGGCATGCCAGAGACAAAAAATTATGACCCAAATGAAAGAATAGATCAAAGCTACAGAAATAGAAGTAAGGTATGAAGAGAGAGCCAACCTGTCAGATGTAGAGTTTAAAACATTGGTAATCTGGATGATCACAGAAATGGTTGAGTATGGTCACAAAATAGAGGAAAAAGTGAAGGCTGTACAAAGTGAAATAAAGGAAAATATACAGGGAACCAACAGTGAAGGGAAGAAAGAAGGGACTCAAATCAACAATTTGGATCAGAAGGAAGAAATAAACATTCAACCAGAACAGGATGAAGAAACAAGAATTCAAAAAAATGAGAAGGTTTAGGAACCCCTGGGACAACTTTAAATGTTCCAACATCCAAATCATAGGGGTGCCAGAAGGAGAGGAGGAAGAGCAAGAATTTGAAAACTTCTTTTAAAAAATAATGAAGGAGAAGTTCCCCAATCTGGCAAAGAAAATAGACTTCCAGGAAGTCCAGGAAGCTCAGAGAGTCCCAAAGAAGTCGGACCCAAGGAAGCACACACCAAGGCACATCATGATTACATTACCCAAGATTAAAGATAAAGAGAGGTTCTTCAAAGCAGCAAGAGAAAAGGAGACAGTTACCTATGAAGGAGTTCTGATAAGACTATCCCTGATTTCTCAAAAGAAACTTTGCAGGCAAGAAGGGGTTGGAAAGAAGTGTTCAAAGTCATGAAAGGCAAGGACTTACATCCAAGATTACTGTCTCCAGAATGGTATCATTTAGAATGGAAGGGCAGATAAATTGCTTCCCAGATAAGGTCAAGTTAAAGGAGTTTATCGTCACCAAGCTCTCATTATATGAAACATTAAAGGGGCTTATCTAGAAAAAGAAGATGATCAAAACTATGAACAGTAAAATGACAATAAACACAACTATCAACGACTGAACCTAAAACAAAAACAAAAACTAAACAAACAATTAGAACAGGAAGAGAATCACAGAAATGAAGTTCACATGAGGGGAGATCAGTGGGGAGGGGGAGAGGGGAGAATGGGGGAAAAGGTACAGGGAATAAGAACCATAATTTGGTAGGTACAAAATAGACAGGGAGAGGTTAAGAATAGTATAAGAAATGGAGAAGGCAAAGAACTTAGGCATATGACCCATGGACATGAACTAAGGGGGGAGGGGGAGATACTGGTGGGAAGGGGGATACAGGGTGGAGGGGGATAAAGGGGAGAAGAAAATGGGACAATTGTAATAGCATAATCAGTAAATACACTTAAAAAATTTAAATTTATATTAGCATACTATACTACATTATACTACAGGGTAGGGAAAAAGTATGTTTATAGTTGTTTGTACAGAGAGGGGGCCTAAAATTTCACAAGGCAGCTCCCTTTGGCCTAGGTGATCTCTGCGGAGGGAATTCACTGGGGAGATGCCATCGGTAGACAAATCCTGAATCTGGGGAGAATGGCTGCCTTGAAAAGAGAACCTGGGCAGTAAGCCACAGCATCTACTATATATATAGACTAACACTCAAACGTCACTCTCTTTATGAAGTATCTTTTATTCTATCTAGATAATGTAATGCACACAGGGGTGCATGCGTACCACTGTTCTTCATTCGTTCAATTTATTTGTGTTATAAATTACCTTTGGCATATCTGTCTCAATTTTGAAATTTTAAACTTTTTGGGGATAGGGATCATACAACCAGTTTTACACATACTGGGTACTGATTAACACTGTTACATATGATCATAGTAGGCAGCCTGAAGAACTGCATCAGAGTTCCACATGAATAGATAATTTTTCAATTTTTACAACTTATTAATATTCATGTGGTATTTATTATGCAGTAGTATGGATAAGGAGAATTGCTGTACCAGAAAAATAAGGAACATAATGAAAAAACAATAGTTCTTAATTTTCACTGATGTAAACATGTTTAAAGTAGGGGGAAATTACTAAAGGTAGAAATGAGGGAGAAATCCCTATTATAAATTGAAAATTTTGAAATTATTTAATCTCGCTCCTAATTTTACAAATATAGATAAAGGTTCAGAAATTAGTATGTAAATTGTTGCTTTTAATGTTTAATTCCTTGACTATTCTGTTATTTTTATTTGTTTGGCCATCTAGTTTTTTGATGAAGAAAATTATAACCATGCTGACTGGTGTGACTCAGTGGACTGGGTGTCATCCTGAAGACTGAAAGGTCGCTGGTTCGATTCCTGGTCAGGGCACAGGTCTGGGTTGTTGGTCAGGTTTCTGGTTAAGGGATTGTAAGAGGCAACTGACTGATGTTTCTCTCGCACATTGATGCGTCTCTCCCTCTGTTTCTCTCTCCCTTCCCTTCTCTCTAAAAATAAATAAATAAAATCTTTAAAAAAAAGAAAATTAGAATCAAATTCTTTGTGGGGGGTGGTATACTTCATCTTACTACAGTTTGCTAAAGTGGTTATACAAATTAACACACTCATTACAATTTGAAACCTCAAGTGCTTTGGGGTATAGGAAATTTTGATAATATGTTACTATTTTGGGGACAACTGGATACCTGACTGTGGTACTTTAAACCAAAATATTTCAATAATATTTTTACTTATTTTTGCTTTTTAATTTTTTCTGGGTCAATATCTCATGTTTATTAAAGAATGTAATATGGAAGACAATTAAACCAAGAAAAGTGTTCATTTTATTTTAAAGCGATCCTCATGTATTTATCAATCAGGTCTACCAAGAAAGCACACATTATAGTTATAATGGTTAAAAGCTCACTGATAATGACAGATAAATAATATGACAGATATTTTTGACAGTTAATTATATCCACTTCTGATAGATTTTTTAAAAAGATATTATGCCTCTCAAGGCATATTATTCTGGTTGGAGTTCTTCCCTTAGGGCAACATTGATTTAGATGATTCATCTTCATTTGTTCCAGTTATATGGGAGAAAATATCAAAATATAGATGACGGTCTTTGATAAACTATTTTATTTTGTGCTGACCTAATTGTTTTTTAGCTAATTAAAACATCTAAAGTGGCTCTAATAAAATTCACTCAGGATCATTTGTAGGCGAAAGTATGAAGAAGTTTGTCTCTGGTGAAAAACCATTTCCCAATTTATTTTTCTTCTCTCTCTTTCTTCATGGCCATTAGTAAATATCTAGCTCCTACACTCATGCAAAAACCAATATCTGTTAATAATGAGTCTGCCTGTAAGCTAAATCTTGAGTGATCTTTCAGACCATACCACAGTCAATTACTGCATCAGGCTCTGCAGACGGGTGTCACCGGGGGTAGCTCCCCTCTCATACCACACTTACTGCATAGCCAGTGCATTGACGTTTCAGAGAGAGTTGCAGTCAAGGACTCAGGTCCCGCTAGGCCAGCCATGCTCATATGTATGCATTCCTAGTCCATGAGACTTCGTTTGGAGTTCCCCTTACCATGCGTCTTAGCCAAGGTAATTCCCGGGTGCCTCTGGCACAGACTTCTTTATCCTGAGCCTTTCCCACTTAGACTCAGTCACTCCAATCCCTTTCCCCTCTCCTTTCCCACAGACCATAGGTCGACAGAGAGACAGAAGCCTTTTATTTTTTTCTGGGACTTCTGTGCAGTGTCAATCTGACCCTCAGCTGGTACTATTCCATGGGGAAAAAATGGAATACTAGAGGGTTAGATGGTACCACTTTGCTCCTCTTTCTTGTACTATAATAATAAATGATAAAGGCTGGATTGTTACTTTTAGCTTGGTCCTAATTGTCTGCCTTGACACCTGATTTCCTAGCAGTTAAGTGTTTACCAAGTTTTAGACATTATTTCAGCAATCAATGAACTTGCTTTCTCATTGCTAAAGATCCTTTATCTCAGAGATGTGTTCATATCCAGACTTTATGATATGGTACTTTAAAAAACAGAAAAATTTTTTGAGGCTTCAAGTGTAATCAAAGATGGTGGAACCTAAGGCATTGGGATAACTGGTGTAAGGCTTCAGAACATATACTTTCAAAACTGAGATTTTTTTTTTTATTGTGATAAGAACAGTTAACATGAGATCTACTCTCTTACATTTTTGAGTACACAATGCAGTATTGGTAACTATAGTCACAATATTCATCTTGTGTAATTGAAACATTATAGCCATTGAATAGCAACTTCCCATTTCTCCATACCCCCACCCCCGGCAACTACCATTCTACTCTCCGTTTCTGCGAGTTTGTCTATTTTACATGCCTCAGATAAGGGGACCCATACGGTACCTATCCTTCTGTGACTAGCCTGTTTCACTTAGTAAAATGTCCTCCAGACTCATCCATATTGTTGCATATGGCAGGATTTCTTTCTTTTCCTGAGGCTAAACAATACACCATTGTACGTGCATATCATACTTTCTTCATCCATTCATCCATTAATGAACATTTAGCTTGTCTCCCCACTTTGGCTATTGTGAACAGTGTTAAAATGAACATGGGAATGAAGATATCTCTATGAAATCTTGATTTCAATTTTTTGAATAAATACCTAGAAGAGCTGGAATTTGACCCACGTATGCAATTGGGTAGACACTTGCCTACTGATATGGCCACCCCCAAGTCCCTTTAACAGTTATACTCATAAATGTGGCTAGCTATCTGCAAATCTGCGTAGCCTTTCCATATGCGTACTTCTTTTTTTCTATCTTGCAGAGTTAACCTGAGTTTGTAAGTAACTCAAAGTAAAAGCCAAAGCCCTTCAATGGTCTATGGGAATTTACCCATTCTGTCCTTGCCCCTGGATATTTCTCCCATCTTCTCTTCTATACCTTCTTTCTTGCACCCACATGAAGCCACATGAAGACAGATATACCTGCTCCAGAACTTTGCATTTGCTTTACTCCTGCCAGGAGTGTTATTTCCCAAAAATCTACTAGTTTGCTCCTTCACCTTTTCTCAAATGTTGGCTCCTGGCCATCCTATCCAAAATGAACCACCCTCACCCACTTAACACACTTTCTCCATGTTCCCTGCTGAATCCCTAATACCTAAAAGGATGTCTGAAACATGGTAGGTATTCAATAAGTATTTATCAAATGAATAAAATGAGAAATATACATGTGATCAGGAAATCCAGAATGCTTTTTGAGATCACAAAATCTATTATATATAGCTCATCTGATACTTCAATATAGATAAGTAATCTATTTGCAAAGTCCTTACAATACTGGGATGGAAAAAGATAGCAACTTTCAGCATGGCTGTAGCTAAGAGTTGTTCAGAATTGCAGCCATAAGAAGTAACTTGTAGCCCTGGATTTCTGCACACAGCTAAAAAGTCATTTTCAGACCATACCTGGCCCAAATGCAACTCTGTTCCTATTTGAAACTAGAGCTGAAAAATAAAATCCTCTCTTGCTTTGGCAGCAGAGTTCAGAGAAATACACGGCACAGATCAGAGAGCACAGAAAACAGAACGAATAAGCAAGAGCATGCAGAACACAGAGGACATTCTTCCTAATGAGTAGCTGCAGGCAGCCTTTTGAAAAGTGCGTAAACCCCCTAAAATTCTAGCGCCCTTCAGATTCAGGGAAATGATTAATAAAACCAATTAATTCAAGTCTGCCCCTTTAACAATTGCAAAGACTCCTATAATGGCCTGCAGTTAGTAGTAATCCTATTCCAGGGGAGGTGGCTATTGAGGCAGGTAGTGAGCTAACTTTTACTGGTTCTTTGAAATCTGTTGTGTCATTTATTTTTCTTACAACACCTTCATGCTGCTGTATATCACTTTATCATACAGGAAGGTAAAGTATAAAAAAAAAATTAGATATCTTGCTCAAAATTGCAATCCAGGAAGTAGTAAGCTCAGAATTGGAACCAGGAACCCTATGTTACAGCATATGGGCAGGAGCTACCAGATGGATGAACAGAGAAAACCAGGATCTGAGCAAGTCCTGCCAGGCTAAGCGTTTCTGCCGTCTTCTAGCAAGGGAGCGTCATCAGGGCGTCTTACACCACAATCCCAATGTTTGTTAAATATACGTATATATACACGCACATACATATACATACATATATATGTATATATATAAACTGTAACTTTGTATATATATTCATTATGTATTAAAACTGTAACTGTGTGTATATAAAAACTGTAACTGTGTATACATGTATTTATTTATTATATATATAAAAGCTGTAACTGTGTGTGTGTATATATATACACATATATATAATGTGTATATATATGTGTGTGTATATATATGGAAAACTGTAACTGTGTGTATATATTTAATATAGATTAAATATATGTATTTCTTGTTTAGTATATTCCCAAGTTGGCATTTAATTATTTACAATGAATAATTCTGTTGTGCTCATAAAGACCTAAGTTATACAATTAAGCAGTATTTCTAGAAAATTTTCTAGATTTCACAGAGATTTTTTTAGCAACTTTGGTTTTTCTCATACACTGTCTTTAGGAGAACAAGGCTATAAATAATAACACATAACTACCATTTACTGGATACTTGCTATGCCACGCACTGTGACTAGAGTTTCATATACTTAATTTCAACACGTCTGCCTAACAATATTACACTATAATTATTGCATCCATCTTACAGATGAAAATGCTGAGACTTAGAGAGACAGTATATAAAACCAATTCTGGCTGACTTCAGAGCACCACTCATTCACCAAAAATGTCTGGCCACACCGTAAAACAATAAATTAGCATATTCACTTTATAGCATATTGAGTGAAGATGGTTTCAAGCAATCTTATTAGTGGTTATTAAACTGCTGATCTGCCTGTGTAGCTTTCCGCTTTTGCACAGCCAACCTGACGGCACATAGTGTTTCTGTTAATGACCATCCAGCATAATTTTTCTTGTATGGTCCACTGCTCATGTCCTCAGTCCCAAACTATCTGAGAGCTCCCTGGATCATTGGTTCACAGATTAGGATCAAATTCTTCCTTAGGAATGTAGTGGAATGAAATTATAGTTGTGGGTAAGCACAGGTAGCATAAACTATGAGTACGAGTAAGTGAAATTGGAATCCGGAACTTGAGAGCACATATCTATAGCTGCTGAAAGTTCAGCTAGCTAGAGGAAGGATCTTGTGATACTGCTTATTGATATACACTGGTTTCTAAAGAACAGAGTAAACTTAATGGCCATACAAGAAACGTACAAGACTGTATGGTATCCCCATTTTGATTATAGAAAATAAGAATGAGTTGGTCCCTTCAACACCAAATCCATGTTTCTTATTAGGAAATTAATTCTGAGTCTGCCTTTGAAAAATGACTTATCCCTGGTCAGTATCGAAAGCTCTGTATGCTGGTTACTGTGATAACACAGCCAGGACTTTTCAGAGCAAACTCTATATCATAATGTAGCCCACATAATGCAAGCATGTGGTTGATATAATAGGCTTCTTATACAAAATTAGGGTTGCAAAAGGAATTTTGATACTTTTTTGATATTTATATGTACTCATTTATCCTGTTTGGTCTCCTGCTATGCTAATTTGCATTCACATAGAGCAGCGATTTTCAACCCATGTGCCCTGAGAATTTTTAAAACATGCAAAGCCTGACTATTTAGTTAGGGCACTGACCTCTTTTCCCTTAGACTGTCAAATTAAAAAAATGACAACAGGCAATACAACAATAGCCGTCCAGTGTGAATAAATATCTAAATTATACATTTTTCGTAAGATCATCAAAAATATTTTTTTTGGAGTGCTGTAGAATTTTAGTAATTAGTTTATGTGTGCCATGAGATGAAAAAGGTTGAAAACTGCTGTAGAGCATTAAGTATGTGCTATCACTTCTTTTAAAAGAACATTTGAATGGTGGTAAAATCTTATTAAAAAAACACACAGTACTTGTATTGCTTTAATAAAAACTTTAATAAAGAAAGGAAATCAAATGATTATATGAAAAACTGTTAATTTTAGTGCAAGAAAGGGCCCCATAGCAATAAATGGATTGAGATTTAGAAATAGAGGTAATGGTAAAGCAACCATTAATGCATTCTGAAACACTGAGAAGTATTGTTTAAGGTCTCAAAGCAGTAAAAAAGACACTTTAATGTGATCAACTTTGAAATCACATGTTATGTCAATAGGAAAATATTTTCATTTTCAAAATAATGTGCATTTATGACAGGATACTCCATCAAATATGAGTTGAATCAGATAAACCTGAACTAGAAAGTTACTTTAGGTCATAAGCTACTGAAAGACAGGATCTGTTTTTTGCTTAAACTAAACAGAATACTTGGAGCCAAGCTGGCTTTGGTTATGAGTAGGTGTTCATATAATACATCATGCAAACTAGGATACCTTTGTAGGTGAAAGGGGCACTTTGCCAGGGCAAGAGCAATAAATCAGGGGGATTATCCCAGGTAGCCTGGAAGTTAAAGCCACATTATTTAAGAGGTATAACATGCCTATGGAAGGACCTAAACATAATCCTCACTTATATCTACATTTATTCAATTTTTAAAATAGTAAGTATTGAACTATGGCATGTAAGGTCAAGAATCCTGAGTAGGATAATGCATTACTAATTTAATATAATTGTATGGCAATATTTAGCTTATCATATTCGAAAGGTAGAAGAGGCCAGTGTTGCAACTAAACATTGACTGCTTTCAATAAAAAAGGAAGAGTGTCCTGCATAACTGTATTATATACAACCAGTTTTTATTAATGTATCATTTTCAAACAGTGAAACAGTTACAACTATACAAGGAAATGTGTTAACATGCTATGATTATTCATTACTTCCAGTATTACTTGCCTAGAAAAATATTTCTCAGATGTAGAAGACAAGTTTCTCCTATGAGAAGGACTAAAATGAAAAAGAAGGGCAGTGCCAAATGTGGGTGAATATGTGGAAAAACCAAACGTCACATGTACTCTTGGTGAATGTTTAAATTGATACGACCATTTTGGAAAACACTGGGAAATTACTTGGCATTATCTATTAAAGTTGAATACATACTTATCTTTGAACCATCAATTTCTAACCTAATGGAAATGTGCATGTATATTCATAAAAAGACATCAATTTTTTATAGTGGCATTATTTGCAAGAACCCCAAATTAGCCCATCAATAAGACTAGAGAATAAATTTTGATATATTCACACAATGAAATAATACACATCAATGGAAACAAAAAAGCTGCAATCACTCTCAACACTATGGATCAGTCTCACAGACATAATCCCCTAGTAGAAGAATACAGATACAAAAGAGTACATATTGTTTGATTCTATTTATGTAAAGTTGAAAAACAGGCCAACCCATTCTATGGTATTAAATGTCAGGATGGCTGTTAGCCTTAGGGTGTTATCACCGACTGGAAGGGGTCACGAGACAGAGTGTTCCTGTGGCTGGTAAGATTTTACTTTTAATCTGCGTGCTGATTACATGTGTATATTCATTTTGTGAAAAATTAAACCGCAATTTATTTATGCACTTTCCTTATTTAAGTAATACTTTTATAAATATTTTCTTTTAAGATACAAGGTTCAGTTGAGCACTAGTGGAATGATACGTTTTCAATTAGCAAGGTCTAAACTAATGCCATTTTAAAGTATACAGAAGCATTAATTCTCTTTTAATCTTTGGGAAAAAAAGTATTATGCAAAATATGCTCCAAGGTTTTAATAAGTAGTTTGATAAGATCATTTCTAATTCTAAATCTCATTTAGAAAGAGAGTCTACTCGTATTACAGCAAAACCTTAGATTATAAAAAGAAAGTATGATGCAGTTTTTTAGTTTTATATATGCACACACATAATACATATTATGTGTAATACATGCATTATATGTAATGTGTATATATAATACATACGAGTTTATAGTACTGATGACATTTTCCCCATGTTTTCTTTTTTTGCAATAACAATCAATGCTTGTTTTTATTTTTTTTTAAAAAGGTTATTTTTAGTCTTTAGAATATAATTGTTACAATTTTAAGGACTGTCTTTAGAGACTGGAAATAAAAAATGTGTTGAAAGAACCCTCTGATTGCTTTTTAATAGGAAAGGAAAATTATGGTCAGTGGTATCACCTTTGACTTATAGCTTATTAAAAATAAAGAATGTAAAATATAATTTGTATTTCTGGGTATAGTCACTAGACAGGTTGTACTCCATCATTCAGAATATTTAGAACTGCTTGCAGAAATGTTATGTTGAAAAAAAATCTAGAACTAAAATCACCCTTTACTTTTTGATTACAAATGTTTGGAAACCTACCTTTTGCATTCTAAACTCTCAGTATTAAAATGTTTGCTCTGAATGCAAATATGTGTAATTTAAAAACTATTACAGTAAATCATGCTTTAATTGATAAACCAGTTTTACATTGACTTTCTTTTTATATTTTAACTTACTGTTATTTTCATTTCTTACATGTCTTATTCATATTTTTTCACTTTTATGTATATCGCAATTAATGTTTATGGCAATTTAGAAGTAAAACATAATTTGAATCTGCTTCTACATGTTGTCATTGCACTTAGAACAAACATACAACTAACAAACTAGCTAGATATTGAATAATTACTTAACTGATGTTACAAACACTTTATATTTTGTTCTTAGACATTCAAGATAATTTTAATAATATATGTAGAAGTTGAGATTTTGGGGTAGGCTTGTGATTCATTATGGCTTTTCCAAATTTAAATAATGGAATATAAACTCATTGTATTTTAAAATTGATTAGGCAATTTATTTTTGAAGTTTGATTAGATTGGGGAAAAATATATGCCTTTAAAATGCTACATAAAAAGGACACTAAATGCTAAAAACTTATTTGTTACATTTTTGACTACACATTTTAATTTGTTTTAAAATGACAAAAACAGTATTGTAGAGACAGTTTGGGAGGTAATCCTCAACTATAATATTTTAAAACCATACAATATTTTGTAATAACTCTTCTGAACTTCTTGAGGGCTGGGGCAAGGGTGTGCATGAAATTATAAGTAAAAATTCTTAGATATGGATGTATGTTTATGAACAAAAATATACAAATATATATGTTTGTTAACTGTCCAAGATGATACTAATGAGGAATGCCAGAAAACTTGATGCAGGATAACATTAGAGATCAGAAGATGGGCATAAGGAGAAGATGGACACGAGGATATCCAGAAAAAGACAGAAAAAATGACACCTGAGACTATGAATCTAAACTCTGAATATCAGGCCTGATGACTTCATATGAATATATACATAAGGTTGAACCAGAGTGAGAGTATGAAAACTTTGAGTGAATCTTCATGCTCTCCCCACAAAAAGTGAAACAAAAGGACTGTTCCAGGATTCCGGAAGAAGCCCTTGTCCCCTTACCTGTCAACAATCCCCAGAGAACCTCTTGGCCTGGCATGTCCTCTCATCCATGGAGGACTATCTCCCACAAGAGAAAAAAGAGATCATTGAAGCATTGTTTCTCTTCCTCTTGACTCCATTTTGTTTCCTGAGTTAAGATATAAAAAATTCATCAAACAAGCCATTTCCTTTTGTATTTTCTTTTGCTCAGTAATTTTGAGACAAAACTGTTAAAATGGGAAAGATTGGGGACTTCGATTAAGAAATTTGAAATTCATTTGTAAAAAATATAGATATAGATAGATAATAGATGTAGATATGTATAGATATATAAATAAATTTACTTATTAACCTCTACCTAGTAAAGTCAGTATTCTGGAGACCAGATTTGAAAATATCAGGGTCACCCTTACAGACTTAATATTAACAGATTGAAGTCTGGGTGTTTCACATGTCACAAGTCTATGTACAGGGTCTGGCAGAAGTTGAGGCCTGCTTGAGTGTGGTTGGTAGGATAATAACATGGGTGTAATAATTTATAGTTTTAATTTGAATAATTCACCAAAAATGTCATATGGTATGCTTGAATGTGATATTATTATGTTACAAGATTACATGCTTATGATTTTGTAATAAAAAGGGATGTTATTTGCACTGGACCCTGCATATATATAAAGCATTCAGAATGGCAATGTATAATTTTTTTCCTTAGTTATCTCAATTTTTGAATTTTCTCTTGAAAGAATGTTTTGCTTAGAGAATCAATATTAAAGAGCAGTATGCTAAACATTTATTCCTCTAGGTTCTCTAAGTGTTATTTCTGAAGAATTGTTACAAAGTTGTATTCCAAGCCTGTGTAGAGTTGGCCTTACTGAACTCTTGATTAAGGCTTAACTTTTGGCCTTAGGTCTTCACTGAGTTCTGCAATAAGGAAAGCCCCTGTGCAACATGTTCGCAAGGCAGATTTACCATGAAGATGATGAAGCTCAACCTTCAGGACCCCGCACTTCTATGGGCACCTTCCAAGGGTCTGGGAGGGGTCCCAATACTGGGTTCGTAAAATCTAACATTTTGGTAAAATTTGCAAAGGTTAAATATTTTATCACCAACCTGTTAAGCCACTGACTGGGTCCATCCCACCTTCTCCTCTGACATTTCCCCCCTTTTTGTCTGGTGGCATTAAGTTAGACTCCAAAGAATGCTAGGTATCTAAGGAGAATTTTGGCCAGCCATACAGTTGTTTTGGATTTAGTGGGTTACATTATGTGACTATGGTAACTGTAGTGGAAAAAGTGTGCTCTCTCTAGCTATCCTGACACATACTGTGTTAACGCCCCTGGTATTGTGATACAAAGCTGCAGGGCCTGAGGTTCTAACAGGACCAGAATTAGAAGAACAAGAATAGTAGAAAAGAAACAAGGTTTGAAATGTACAGAACCATAACTAGTCTTTCAATAACACTTCCAACTAGGAGGGATTGTTAACAGAGGATCCTGTTCTCTTTGATGCCAAGTGAATATAGATGTTTTAGATGTTTCTGTGTACCAAGAAAAGACTCAACGACACAGCACGAACAATGTGAACAACCACCATATTTTTTTTTCACTTTCATGGGAGTATAGAGGGAAACAGATTTATCAGAATTCCTGTCTTTGTAGGACACAAACCTGTAGCAGTGCTATAGCGAATCTGTGTATGGAACTGCATGCTGTATATATCCCAAAATTTCAGATCTGATCTTGGTGTTTTAATAATCTTTTGCTAAAATCTGGAAATTCTTTACAAATAGCAGGTAGATCATACCCAAAGCCGTAAATCCCAAGGAGGTAAAGATAAACTTCTTATAGAAGTAATGGAATGTTTGATAATTTAAGTAATGAAGAACATATTATATGAATATACTGGGGAAATATTTAAATTTCTTGCTAATTTGATTTAACATGACTTACTGAGAATAACAAAGATAATAAAACTCATGTGCCATGTAACCCAAGCATTGATGACATACTGACCAATGTATATTTCTAAAAGTTGGTATATAAATTCCCTGAATTCTTACAGCTTATATATGAAAGAAACTTGATAGAAATTTTCTCAAGTTTGGCAACAATCCTAGTGATTTGCATTACATTACAAACAACTTGTAAATCTCAAATAAACTTCTTAAAGCTATCAGAAATAAAAAAGTTCAGTCAACTACACTATTTTTCATAGATAGTGATATAAAATTGTTGTCATGTACACTGTAAACTAATATAATATTATATGTAGTTTAATTTTTTTTTTAAAAAAAGCCCTTGGTGTTTACCCCTAGAATATATAGCCAACAAACATGGGGAAAAAAATACGGAGTTACAAGTTTTTAACACTTCGCTGTCAACTTTAAAAAGTTTCAATTTTTGTGATGTATTTGTTTCACCTTAAAGAAATGTTATCTTTCCTTCCTAATTTTAGTTGTGTAATTGCATAGGTTTTTTCTTCCATGGGGACTCCAAGATGCTATAAGTTTTAGGCCTCATAAAAGCTGCATCGGTCCTGTGGTTCAGTAACTTTCTGTGCTATTGTAGAGGGTGCCCGCATAATTTATTTTCCAAACAATGATATTTTTGAGAGTGAACAACTGCAGACTTTAAACTAGAAAAGCCCTTAATTCAGAGGTCGGTCATACTACTTACATAAATAAACAGACATTTCTGACAGATTATATACATAGGGCACCATTGGTCTCTTCTGGGAAATTGGTATAATTCCTCATTTGGCTATCAAAGCTACATCTCTTGTTTTTATTCTTTGTTTGACTTCCAAGAAACTCAGGGGTAACTTTGTGTTTAATAGCTATTGATTTCTTTAGCTCAGAATTTTCTGGATGACTCCTTAACCCAGTTTACCCCTGATGCTTTAAAATTTATCTCTCTTCCTCTTTTTTCAGCTTTTATTAAACGGTTATACTAAAAAAAATTTCCTACTGAATTTTGCCTCAAAGTAGCTTCTGAAGTTGGTATTATATAAAGACAATAGTTAGAAGTGAAAAAACTTTCAAATCATCTATATAACAACAGCTGCTACTAATTAAACAGTGACTCTGACTCATTTCTCTTACGCAAATTACTTTTTTAAAAATTTGCCTTTGTGACAATAACTTTTCAATGTCATCATCTTCTATCATTCATTCATTAAATATAGGAGACGTTTTAATAATGACCATTTCCTCAGAACATGAACTTCAGCTTTACAATTATTAATGAAATTCTTTCTTTTGTAGAATGGGGGGAACTTTCTGTACACATACACCTGCACATACACCTACACATACACATATGTCCTGTTTTACATATGCATCTACTGTATTTCGCCATGTATAATGTGCTCCTGAGTACAATGCACTTTTTTTGTTCCAAACTTTCAGGAAAAAAAATCTTTCATTTTAATTTTTTAATTCAATTTTTAATTTGTTTATAATTAGAAACAAAACCAATTATCATATTCCAGGGTACTATTTTGCATACGGATATCGTTATTGCTTTCTCAAGTTACACTTTAACACATAAGCATAAATAAAAAAATTAAAAACATTTATGTGGATAAGGAATTAGCACTACTCATGTATAATGTGCATCCTTATTTTGTCCTCAAAAATTTGGGCGAAAAAAGTGCCCATTATACATGGCAAAATGCAATATAATCTCATATATGTATACTGCTAAATGTCTGTGTGTGTGTAGCCTTATTAAGTACTTTAAAGGGTATCATTTTCTCTATGAGGAAGTATCATGCAGTCCTGACACAATAATATTACTTTGACAGTTTAGTTCAATTATCTGTGTGGCATCGTAACTTTGATAAAGTCAGTGTAACTGTCACTGCTGAACAAAAAGACTGCGTTCATTTCTGGTCATTGTGTGGGGCCCCTATGAATTGATGGAACCCTGAAGAATACTGGGAGCCTTGGCAACATTAGCAACCCAGCAGTCTTGGTTGCTTTTCCTGAGCTAGGTTTTTTCTGTGTAGCCATCTGCTTTTCCAATTCTACTCCTCAGTAACAGTAGGTGCTCTCTTCAGTGAATCCTGTCAAGTTTCTTGATAGTGTCCATTATTTTTTCCAGAGGAAGATCTTAATATGAATGCACAAGTAATCTCAGTCAGGGCTGCATGAGATCAGTACTGCACAAAGAAAACCTCTAAATATTGCATTTCCAATATCACAACTGGAGGAATATTGTAATCTATGATGACTACAGGCGTGTGTGAATAGGTGTGTGTGTGTATGTGTGTGTTTGTATTGGATTGTGAGTGAACGAAAGAGTAAGATCCATCTCAGAATGTCAACTAAACCCTTCATTCCCTCCTTCACAACCAATAGGAAAACTGAGATTCAAGTGCATTCTAAGAACCTTGATGGAGTATACCGTATCTACTCAGAAAACTCAATGAAAGAAAAAACAGACTCTCACTTGATGGGACTTCTGAAACAGTTACATGGCATGCCTGCTAGTCCTTCCCTTCATGTGTTCAGAACAATATTACATACTGATGGACATTTCTTGAGACAAGTAAATCTGTTCTCGCTCATGATTTCTCTTCCAGGTGAGACAAATAAAGATATCAAATTTAAAATAAATGGGAAAAAAATTGAGAGACCATTAATACTTCTTTCATACTTTCTAAGTAGATTTTGTTTATTAACACTGATTACAATAGTGCCTCTGTGAATATTTTCATTTTAGTCATTTAAAAGTGATCTTTTCTAGATTTAAGAGTAAACTGATAATAAGACAAAAATTGTCTTCCAAAACATGAGGAAAAACAAATAATTAAAGAAAACAAAACACGGGAAAAATATACTCACACAATCAAGGAAAATGATTGTAGGGTAGGAAAAGAACTTCAGGGAAGTTTTGAGCTATTGATACGCCCTGGCTTAGGACAGCCAGAGCGGCTCTGAATTCTGCTCAGTTTGTCCGGGGGAGCGGGGTGTGGATCAAATAAGAAAATAATGTTCCAAAGAATATCACTAAGAATTCCACTCAGGAGAGTAAGTGAAGTGAGTTTCAAGATTCTGGAAGAGGACATAGGTATTTCCACAAAAATTGAAGCCCCTGCCTGCCCTCTTCTGATTCATTATCAGGGACAAGGAAAACCATTGCACTTTGCAGTGGTTTTTGCAGTGGTTTGGTGATTCCCTAATGGGCATAAAACTGTAAAGGGAAAGCTAAACACTCCCGTGAACACTCAGAGCTAATTACCTCCAGCACCAGACTGCAATTTAATCAAACAGGTTATGAAAGATGAAATAAATGAGCAAGAATTTGAGAGCAAATGGGACGCAGACATGCTTACGGAGATCCTCCGCTGCCATTCCCCCACCTCCACGGTATATCCAAGTACCAGGAAACATATTGTGCTTATATTTCTCTCCTTTTTTGAGAAGTGGAAATGACTGCAAAGATGTGAGAACCACTGACTAGTCACAGTGAATGTGTGGTTAGCTTCTCCAAACTGAGCTAGGGGAATTACTTGAAGTAAAGGGCCATTCCCACACTGGACAAGGATGCCGCCCAGACACAGTGGAATGAGAATACATGTTCTGGACATTTAACAATGCTTCTATGTGAATGAATGCAGAGACCACAGAACCCGGCTGAACGCTCCCGGTTCTGCAGCCTCCTCCCCACCCAGTGCAGCACTGCACAAATTCCGTCCTCAATATGATCTCAGAGGGAAACAGATTTCAGATGAAGAAGAAATCAAGTAGAACTTACTACACTGTTTCAATGCAAATAGTCTTGAGAGACCTGCCAAGTTACCAAGTTTACCAAATTAAGCAATTGTGCAAGAGTAAGATGAAGAAAGCAAAAAGGCAGCATTTAGGCAAAGTTACTGCAGTAAAAACAGAAAGTAAATAAAATGAAAATAGCATGTAATAAACAGGGGGTGGCTTTATCTTGAAAGAAAATAAAACCCAAGAACTGACCAAAGCTTAGAAACCTTCTCAGTTTCAAAGGCACATAATTAATTGGTACATTGAAAATAACAAGCATTCCCTAGTAGGACACCAGTTCTGAAAGTACTGGGTTTGTATATTTACAGAGCGCTGAAATAGCCCTTTGAAGTTGGGACTGTTGTTGGGGATGGGGTGGGGATCAAGTCTTTATTAAAGGATGAAAAACTAGCTTAAAATTGGTTTTTTAATGACAGATGTAGAGTAAAAATTAATTAATTCATTCACAAGTTTTCTTGATAATTAGATAATTCCTACCAAATAAGCTATTTAGGCTAGAAATAACAGCTTGTTTCTCACTCTATGTTTGACACAAGAAGGGCATGATTAAAGGGACAATACAGCAAGATATATAGTATGTATAATATTTTCAAATTTAAAAAAATCACTTCCAAGATGCACAAAATTATAAATAGAATGAGTTTATAAATGTTGATTTTGTGAATGTACAACTGAGATGTATATGCTTTCTGTTAATTCCTGCTCATTTAACTTTTTCAGATACAATAATAATACATAGCAGTAGAAGTTGAAGGAAGTCAGAGTCAGAGTTCAGATCAGAATTTTCATTAACTGATGCCATCTTGAGAAAGGCTCTTGAGTTTTTACTTTTCTCTCCTATAAAAATACAGACATTGACTGATACACTCTCTTTCTAGAAAATGAAAAAAATTCCTCTACTTTTATTCTTTTTTCTTAACTCTTGGATCTTCTGAAAAAAAGTTATGGTCCAAAATGCTCCAGGGAATGTTTCCATTAGTGGGAACTATACTGGACCTAGAGTCACAAAGGCCAACAGTTTAGTCCTACTTCTGCTACTCACTCATCTGATCATGTTGAAAATGTCAAGTTTTCTGAGCCTTTCTGGATGCAATTAGTCAGTTCAATGCTGATTTTTTTTCCTTTTCTTCATTTTCTTCTTCATCCTTTTAAGTTTTAACAGACTCCTTTGAGGATCTCACAAACCTATAAAACTTCTTCCCCTGAAAATGCACTTATGTACAGTGTTTGGCACATAATTTCAGTGGGTTTCTTTAGGGCGAAGTCTATCTCCCTATTTGAAGAGTTCCATGAACTGAATAATCTGTAAGGCCATTGCCAGTGCAAACATAGTAGATCCACCTCACTATTGTAAGGAACTGGTAGAATTTCATTTTAAGATGTTAGAAGATTTTTCACAATGTTAATAATTTATCTTTTTCTATTTTTAGTTCCTTGCATATTGATTTTTTAAAAGTGGGTTATATGTATATAATTTTGACTGGGATCATGGGTTAAGTCCATTTATTAAATGATTTAAGGACATGAAATGAGAGGAAATATAGTACAGTGAATAAAATCCTTGGCTTATGAATTCATAGACCTGAGTTCTACCCTAATCTCAAGTGTTCTCAGTAACTTTGAGCAAATCACTTTATAGTTCTTTTCATAATAATGATGATGAAACTTGCCTCCATGATTTCTACGGTGATTCCCCACATTGACTATGTATTAGGAGTTAATAATAAATGACCAAGAAGATCATTTATTTTACTTATTTATGTGGATATGATACCACCTGGAATTTTCTCAAGTGGTTTCTAGTGAACCCAATCCGTGCAAATTCCCAGATTTGTTTGGCTGAGCAAGCGGGCCTGGTTCTGCAGCCAGAGTCAAGTTCACCTGAGCTGTTCCAGCCTGTTCTGTAGCTGAATCAGCAGTGGCAGTCCTCACCCAGCTCAGTTCAGACCAGTGTGGCTCGCCTGTGTAAGCAGCCCTGGTAATGCTGCTATCTTTGTTCCCTCACAACCATGGCTGCCTCAGCGTCCCCAGAAATGAAGTCCAGCATTGCGCCCAGCTTCCATTACAATGTCACCAGAGCTATGGAGTCTTTGGTTGCTCTCACATTTTCTGCATTTAAATGAGGCATTATACTGTAGGAAAAGTGAATGAATTTTTCAATGACTGCTAAGTGGGGCTACTGCAATTGTGGAGAAATTAATGCCCCTAGGACAAACACTGACAGCAAGAAAGAGGAGATTAGAAGAGACAAGATAAATTCCTTGTACTTCTTCCTGTCTGACAGCTTCTCTGGCAACATCCAACGTGACCAAGAAATCAGTTGCATTTTCCCGTTGAGCTGTCCTCTAGTAACACAGACACCTTTCATTCACTCTCCCTCCTCCCTGCTCACGGTCCTTTTCTTTTCACTCTGTCCGCCCGTGTATTGTACCACCCAGTAAAGGGTGGCATGTAAGCTTTACCTTGGGCTCTGTTTTCTAATTTTTGCAGGTCTCAAACAGGTGGTCATGCCTAGGATCTTAGGAAAATGATAGCAGTCCAGGGTGGAATAAATAGAAATATGGCTTATCTGCAAATCTGAAGTTGGTACAAATGTGTGAGCCCATCAATAATTAAGGAATCTGTAAATGGTTTCTAAAGTCTGTAAGGTCACTCTTCTATATTAATCTGACCCTGATATTATTACTCTCTCCAGATTTTATTTATTATTTGTCAGTTAAATGAGGAAGGGGCATTTTATAAAGAAAGTAGAAAAAATGAAGAAAAATAGGCAAAAAAGGAAGTCAGATGAAAAATGAAAAAATAATTAAAACTATTATATGACAGAAAAAAGTTAAATCCATACATTAATGTCTGATTTCTATGGGAGCCAAATTAAAAACATTATGCATACATTAAAACAAAAGTTATCTTAAAATTTAAGTTTGTCTTTTAAAAACAAAGTCATCCTGAAGCCTATTAATCTTTATTCAGTGACATAATTGACCATAGTATTGATTTGTGACAGACATGGAAATGTAGCATCTGTATCTCCTTTCAAAGAAAGACTTGTTGCCTGTGTTGATGGAGTTTCCTCAGCAGAAACCCTTTAGGTGCCAGCCACTCTGGGACTGCCTCAGCTGCAGAGAGCAACTCATCCAAGACCATGCCCTTCCTGAGTCAGCACTCTCTAGCGGAAATGGTCATAAAGGCCTGGTCATGTCATTCCAATGAGAGAAAGCTATGGTGGATCATTTGAGCTCCAGAGCTCCCTGTGGAGCCATCACGGCTGCTGCTGGCTAACATTACACCTCAGCTTCTCCCTTTGCCCAATCTCTCTCCCTTCTCCTCAAAACAATAGGTGTTGATCCCAAGACATCTGTTGATAAGCATTGTATTCAATAAATTCTGCACACTACTCTTTTCCACATTAGTTTCTTTGTATGAACTTTGTGCATGTGTGGGGCATAAAGGTTCTTCCCTCTATACTTTAATTTTATATATCTGGCCCCTAAGCAGGTGTGATAAAATATTTAAGAATCTGAAATCTCAGATGCCAATCAGACACCTCTCGACAAGCCTTACTACGCATTAACCTTTTATTTGCTGGTTTGTGTGAAGGTCAGAGGTGGAGCTATAAATATGGAAGTATTTAAAGATTTCAGCAACTGATATGGGCATTCAGGGTCTTCCTGCTTATCAGTTCTCCCTCTGAATAATGGTGGGACCATTATTGCAGCAGTCTCTTAATACGGAGCCAGATTTAGGGCAGGAACACTGTGCCCTCAGTAATTTCATATTTCTGCCAAAAAAAAAAAAAAGGCAAAAAGAGCTGTAAAGTTTTCCATGATAGCAAAACTCTCTTTCATATAATGGCCCTCTAGTTGGTCTAAAACCCACAATATTGTTTTTCCTACTGTTGAAAAATACTGGTAGCTTTGTTCTAAAAAAGATCCCTCTACCAGCTGCTTCTGCAAAGTACAGGCAGGAAAGTACCTTCACACAGAGTAGGAAAAAAGAAAGTGCTTATCTAAGCAGTGAACATTCCTTCGGAGAGGTTGCCTTTCAAGTGATTTTCTCTCTTCTTCTCATGGCTAACTGGAACCTGTATCAACACCAAACTAGGAAGAAAGGAAGGAAGGGAGGAAAGAAGGGAGGGAGGGAGGGAGGGAGGAAAGAAGGAAGGAAGGAAGGAAGGAAGGAAGGAAGGAAGGAAG
>PVJD01014946.1:0-27017 GCA_004026545.1 Mormoops blainvillei
CCATTAATCTCACCATCTTTTTCTCGGTCCCCTACCTTCATTGCGTCCTCTCTTCTCTCAACTTAGACTCAAGTATCAATAATTATAATTAATTCCTTGCATGGAGCCTCCACATCTTTCCCCCTCTTGTGCTTTCTCATCCGTTCTGAGCAAAATAATAACCTTGGTTAAATTAAATTTTCCTTCCACTCCATTTCTGCAGCATTGCAGCTGAAAATAAAGATGGGAAAACAAACAGTCATGTTGACTGGTGTCATTTCAAATTCACAATCATTAACCTCAAGTGGTCCTTACTGCTTCCCAGCAATCAGATGATATTACCCTCATGCATTCCCTTTCCCGCTTTCCTAGACCACTATTGCATACTTGTACCTCTCCCCTCCATCCTCCAGTACCTCCTCCCCCGCCCATTCTCAGCTGTCACTCTTGCTATCTATGTGGCTGAGTAAAGCCGGACCCTCCACACCACTCCATCCTCCTACATCTATGCTCACACATTCTACGTTCTCTCCTGTCCCTGGGGATGAACCTGCCAAGCTCCTTCTAAGGTCATCCTTTTCACTTGAGCACTAGATCCAACCCCTCTTAGCAATGCTGTTCCAGCCATTCTCCATTCTCTACCACACTGCCAAGTTTCCCCTTTAGGCTGTAGTATTCCCAACAGCTCACAACCTACTGTTATTTCTCACACCTTTAAAAAGAGACTCTTTGGACTCCGTATATTGGTCTCCTTTTTGTTATAATAAAACTCTGAAAAATTTGTATGTACTCACTGTCTACAAATTATTTCCTCTCATGCTCACTTGAATCAAATAGGTTCACCTTCAACATGCCACCAGGATTATTCATTTACAATCACCTCTATGTTGCTAAATACAATGGTCAGTTCTCATCTTACTTGACCCATGGAAACACCTAATACCATCGCTCACTCCTTTCTCCTTGGTATACGTTTTTGTCAGTTGTCTTCAAACATCACACTCTCCTGCTTGTAATTCTACTCTCGGACCATTTATGAGTTTACTTTTTTTTTTTTTCATGACTAGGACCTGTTATTGCTGGAGGGCTCTAAATCTAAAGGCATCTTGGACCTCTTTCCTTTTCTAACTACACTCGCTTCCTTGGTTACCTCAACTGGTGCCCTGACTTTAAATGCTACCTATTGCGCGCCACTCTCAAATTCGCATCTCCAGCCCTGAACTCCATATCAGTCTATCCAACTCCTTTCTTAAGTTATCTGCCTAAATTTCTAATAAGTTTTCTAATTTAACACATCTAAAATTAAGCTTTTAATCTTCCTGTCAAAACTGTTCCACTTCTGATCTTGTCTGTATCTGTTAAAGGCAAACCCATACTTTTCGGTTGCACAGACCAAAAGACATGTACACCTGGTACAGAAACAGAGCCTACAGGCTCTACCTTCCAGAGAACCAGATTCAATTATATCTTACCACTTCATGCCACCACTCTGGTCCAGGTGACCGATACCTTTTGTCACCATAATCAGTTGCCTAGATTATTAAAATAACTCCCTGAATGGCCTCCCTCCCTCTGCCCTTGCCTTCTTCAGTCTATTCTCTAAACAACAGTCAAAATGATAATATTGCAACAAAAGTCAGATTGTGTCACTCTTCTTCCCCAAATCCTCCAGTGACTTTCTATCTCAGTCAGAGTAAAAGCAAACTCATGACTATGACCTTCAAGACCCTTCACAATTTGGCCCCTTTATCTCTTTTAACTCACCTCCTACTTTCTCCCACTCAGTCACTCCACAGCAGCCACCCTGGCCTCCTTGTTGTCTTTCAAAAAACCAGACATCATTATCCTGTTTGAGTAAGGGTTCAGTCAAAGAAGCAGACCCACTAGAATATGGGACTTGTTTTAGGAATTTGACCTTATGCAGTTGAGATCCCTGAACAAACTGTCTACAATTATTTGTTGCTTCTGTTGCTGGTTCTAAAGTCAGCAAGGCAGAAAGTTGCAAATACAAGACAGACTTACAGTGGGATAGATGAAGTGCAATATGTGACCCTTGGGGATGATCTGGAACCAGTGATGAACTGGAGCTCAGGCATCTCTCTCCAGAACATGAGCTGCCTTTCACCAGCTCCACCGCCCTGCTTCGATAGTGTCCATAACCTGCAGAAGTTAGTGCTCTTTCCCACAGAGCTAACCATGCACCTGGCCCGGGAGTTGGAGAAATTGAAGGGCAGAGGGAGGAGGATATCCAGCAGGAGTTGGAAAAGCTCTGTTCCTATTTATTGCACCCTGTCAACAAAGTTTAGCCAGCATCTGTGGCCATGGCATGAGCTGCAACAGCACCTGACCTTACAACAAACTTCTGAGCATAAAAATGTCTGCTGCTTCACTTCCACCTTACCAACCTTGGGTAAATTTCTTTTGTGGCCAACCCTAGCTTAGAAATACAAATGGAAGCTGTTTGAAACTAGGTTACCTTTATCGACACGTTACAAAGCTATCACACTTCCCTCTTCCTGGAATGCCATCACCTCTCCCCATCCGCCCTCCATATTCACACATCTTTCAAGGATTTACTCAGAAGTCACCTTCCCTGTCTACCTTACCTAAAATTTCATTTCTTTTCATATTTTTCATACCTCCTTCCTGTTTTATTTTTCTCCTTAACACTTACTACCATCTAATTTACTTATCTTTTATATTATTTTTTCCACTGCTGAATATAAGTACCAAGAGGATGGGAATTTTTTGGTCTTTATTCTTTTCTGTATCCCTGGTGCTTAAATTTGTACTCAACATCATAGGTGCTCAACAGATATTTGCAGAACATTATTTACATTAATGAATCTTAAAAGTTCTAGGAGAAAAATAAACAAATAATATACAAGTAACCAGGAATTAGAATAGTATTGCATTTGAGAAATCCCATGATGCAATTCTTTTAAAGTTCTGAGGTAAATAATATCTAAAACAGAATTCTATAAATAAACTCTCAAACAATGTTAGGGTAGAATGAAAATAGTTTAGATTTAAAGGTCCTGAAAAATTTACCTCTCATGTACCTTTTCTCAGAAAGTTACTGGAGAATGTACTCCTTTCAAACAAAAAGCAAACTGATAAAGAGGAGGACCCAGGCTAAGAGTGGAGAACCAGGACAACCACCTGTGCACCAGGTCCAGACAATAACAGTCCAGGTGGGAGCAGGAGAGGGGAGGAGGTCTCCAGACATGCTGTTTCCAAGAAATAGGTGAAATTCATAAAATAACCTGTTGTGTTAGTAGAATATATTAAGGGGAGGATTAGTGGTAGTTACATAAAGACTAGGCAAACTGGCCAATGAAGTGGTTAAAACACAAAGGAAAACAAAAAACGGTTCAAGAAAAGAGAATGTTCTCACAATATATTATATGATTTGGATTTAGTAATATCTAAAACAGTGTAAAATGTGAGTGCTTGAAGATAGATCTAATCCCAAAAATTTGTAATGAAAAAGATGTGTGTGTGTGTGTGTGTGTGTGTGTGTCCCTGCATAAAAATAATGCATGGGTTGAGAGCATGAAAGAGTTAAATACTCTTCTTTCATAACAGTATGTCGATAGATATCACATAAATCAAGGTTAAGATGGCTTAATAGGCCTTGTGTAACTATTTAAAATTATAAACCTATGTATAACTTTGATACACTTTAATAGATAAATTTTGGTATTATTTAGATTTGAAATGAGTAGGTTGGAAGTAATAATGCTTAACAGCAGTTATAAAAATAGTTATGTAAGTACCAATGAAAAATGTGGAAAGTTCCACTAGACTATCTGGGGAAAACTGTAAAGAGATTGATATCAGAAAAATAATATTTGCATTTTTAAGGAATACATTACTTATATCATTAAAAGAGCATAGAGATTTTTAAATGAATTTCTAAACTGTATGATTATTTAATTATTTATAGTGATCATTCACAATAATGTGTCTCATTAGCTAACTAGAAAAAGATTTTTAGGTGCCTGAGTGCTAAGATTACTTCTTTTTCTAGAAATAGAATATTTCTCCTCTCTTAATACACTCGATATTAAATTTTGATTCTTACAGCTTGTTCATCTGGTAAGAGCGACATGTATTTCTTAGTTTGAAGTATGTGCATAATATTATTTAAATGAGGTTATATAATATGGTAGAAGGAATATAAATGATGGAGTTAAATGTATTAGTACATTATGTACAAAGCTTAAATGGAAAATTTAAATAAATGATTTTTTATTAAAAACACAATGTAACACTTAAATTTTTATGAGCCTTTTTATACATCCTATTTTTATATATGTGTTTTTAAATGCAAAATAAATATAATCAGATCAATAAACTTTTATTTTAAGTGCTCTATTATCTGCAAGACACTGTACTAGCTTTTATGGGTCACTTAAAGAAAATTATAATTTTACTCTCAATTTACTTAGTTTGGATGGGAAATATGGCAGATATGGCAAATTGTTTACCCAGATCGAGAACCTTGGGAGTGATATTTCCCAGTCTCCCTTGAAGGTAGGGTTGGCCATTGTGATAAAAAAGAGTTTTGAGTTGAGCTTCTAAGAAACCCTTTTTCACCTCCTCTTCTGCTTTTTCTTGCCTAGAACTGACTTGCTTGACTGACGCTCCAACAGTAATCTTGGACCATGAAATGACCTTGATATTGGAAGCCACTCAGAAAGTATAGTAGAGCAGAAAGACATTGTTTCTCCATATTTCAACAGAACCCATTGTGCATGTCTCAAACTGTACTAGAATTGCTGGTTTAACTGTATTTTATTCTCTCTAGACTCAAAGTTTATAAATACAGGACCTGTCTGGATATTATTTATTTTGTTATCCCAAGTACCTAGCACATATTTATAGGCAGTTTTTTATTTTATTTTATTTTATTTTATTTTATTTATTTTACTGTTGTTCAAGTACAGTTGTCTCCATTTTCCCTCACCGCTCTCCCCAACCCCACTGACCCCCATCTCCCACCCTCAATCCTACCCCCCTTTGGTTTGTCCATGGTTCCTTTGTACATGTCCCCCACTCTTCCCCTTTTTTCCCGTTATAGCCTTCCCTCCTCCCCTCTGGTTACTTTTATAGACAGTTTTATATATTGTATACTATTGTGTTGTGAATGAGTAGATCAATTTCAGTAGTATACCATGTTTCTTCTAGATCACACAATAAAGATTTGTCTATATTTTAGACAATTATTGAATGCAGTCAAATAGCTGTCTATTTTAGATAACATGCCATATTTTTATCACAACAGATTTTTAAAAAGATTTTCCTCCCCTATCTATCAGCCATTGTTTTGGCTCTGAGTGGACTAGAAATATATCCCACCA
Organism: Mormoops blainvillei; assembly: GCA_004026545.1. Lineage (NCBI taxonomy): Eukaryota > Metazoa > Chordata > Mammalia > Chiroptera > Mormoopidae > Mormoops > Mormoops blainvillei. The sequence goes on from PVJD01014946.1 coordinate 5,346, forward strand.
TCTTTTCCTGATTCGTATTCTTAGACAATAGCTTCCTACAGTACTTTTTGTCACTCCGGTCTGTTTTCCCCGCTTAAGATCTGTCTGCACACATAAGTCTATTGTTAATGAAGGGTGGGAAGTGTTGAAATCAAAGTACTGATTTTTTTAACTTGTTAGTTATTGGTGACTTGACTTACGTGTAATCTTTTTTAAAATAGTAGTTTGAAATAAATTTTCTCTTAAAATCAGTTTGGTCCAACATCTGTAACACACAATTTAGCATGTTCTCTAGTAGGATGCCTGTATCAAACCTCCCTCGTGCAGTCTCTCACAAAGTGTAGAATCTTCCATGCCCTTGCGCATGCTTCCAAACTCTCAGGTTTTTGAGGATTTTAAAGCATTAACAAGTTAGGTGGTACTGATGGTGTAAACATCTGTCAAGGCATGTGTAATTGCACTAAAATGCTTCGGGAAAGCTCTCTGCCATACAGAGCGAATGGATTCTTATTTAGGCCAGGGGCCGGTGAGTGCGGATAGGGCAGGTCAGCGCAGCCGCTTAACGCGGGTCTGTGCTAGCCCAACACAGCTGCTGAAGCGCAGATGGAAAGGCGGTTCGCAGAGCTGTGCGGCGTGGTAACCTGTCGCTGGCCGCGGTGCTGAACACTCTCCCATGCTGCTCCCGGGTGGACGGGCCGAAAGAGGCCCGGCAAGTTGGTGAGTTCGCCCGGCAGCTGCCACCCTAATGTCTTCAATTGTTGACTCATGGCTCCCGGCAGGGGACGCACAGGCTGCAGCCAGGGGAGCACCTGGAGAGTGTAGGGGGCCTCCGAGCCATTCTCACGGGGCGCAGCACTTGCCCCTCAATAGCAGCCCCAATAACGGCAACGGAGCCTATATTTATCCCCACAACATACATCCTCAAAACTTAAAAAAAGTTGATAATTTTGCCCAAGTGAACACAGCTACCCAATGGTTGACCCCCCCAACCCCCACCCAGTCATGCCTCAGAAAACGTTTACTGCGTACCCTCGACGTGTCAGTCTTACAGCCTCTGTTTCTCCTTTGCTGGCTCCACCCTCCTTCCACCACCTTCCTTTCCTTTTGCTCCTCCTCCTGCCCTGAGGTTTGCATCAGGCAAAAGTAACCCGCACAGCCGTTTCCCTACAGCCGCAGAGTTGGGTGACTTGATTGTACGAAGGGCTGGGATTCATAAGAGTTAGGCACACATCTGGCACCTTCACCCTCAAAAATCCAAACCGGGTTGGAGATTCAAGTCTAACCTCAGAGTCTCTAACTCGCTGTGTGACCTTGAACAAGTGGCAACACATCTCTGAACCTGTTTCGCCTCTAACACGACAATAGCTTCTGGTGCTGCGTGAGGCTTTTAGGTGCGCACCGGTCCTTTCTCCGGTCTGAACACTAACACTAGGTCCCTTTTTTTTTTTTTTTTTACTCCTTACTCCCATTTTCTAATGTCAGTTTGGGCATGCTTGCTTCTTCTTCCCACTAGGCCCATAGACAACTCTACCCCTTGCTGAGGGAGAGCTCAGGTCTGGGCTACCAGAGGCAGTCTCCCCGCCGCCCCCACCGTCCCCGCCCCCGCCCGGGTGTGACCAGTCCTTTTGAGCCACACTAGCTAGGCAGCGGGCAAAGCCGTGGAGAGAGGTCCTTGCGCTCCCGTTTTCATCCCCACACTCAGGAACGCTTGGGCAGGTGCGAGATGCAGCTGCAGCAGGAACGCGAAGGCAAGGCAGGGCTGGCGCGGCTGCCTCGGTGACAGGTACGTGTGTGAAGGCCGGCCGGATGTTGGGTTGGAAGAGAGAGACTTTGGGGGACAGGATGGAGGAAAGGGGGAGGCTCCAGAAAAAGCGGTGGGTCACTCTCTGTTCTCACCACGTGTGCGTGTGTGTGTGCGTGTGTCCCAGCCTCCCTTCCCTACTGCTCCCCGCCCCAGTCTCTCAATGTCACCTTCTACCTCAGCCTCTGCTTCTCACTTCCCTCTCTTTCCTCAACAAGCTTCCCTGCGCGCCCGCGTCCGCTCTTCTCTCGCACTCTCTGGCGCCTAAGGCCACCTTCTCGGGGACCAGCGCGGTCCAGAGTCTCAGCATCCTAGAGCCAGTTAAGTCGAGGCGGCAGCATGTGGAACGCGACGCCGATCGAGGAGCCGGGGCCCAACCTCACGCTGCCGGACCTGGGCTGGGACGCTCCCCCCGACAACGACTCGCTGGCGGACGAGATGCTGCCGCTCTTCCCTGCGCCGCTGTTGGCCGGCGTCACCGCCACCTGCGTGGCGCTCTTCGTGGTGGGCATCGCGGGCAACCTGCTCACCATGCTGGTGGTGTCGCGCTTCCGCGAGCTGCGCACCACCACCAACCTCTACCTGTCCAGCATGGCCTTCTCCGACTTGCTCATCTTCCTCTGCATGCCCCTCGACCTGGTCCGCCTGTGGCAGTACCGGCCCTGGAACTTCGGCGACCTACTCTGCAAACTCTTCCAGTTCGTCAGCGAGAGCTGCACCTACGCCACGGTGCTCACCATCACCGCGCTGAGCGTCGAGCGCTACTTCGCAATCTGCTTTCCGCTGCGGGCCAAGGTGGTGGTCACCAAAGGCCGGGTGAAGCTGGTCATCCTGGTCATCTGGGCTGTGGCTTTCTGCAGCGCCGGGCCCATCTTCGTGCTGGTTGGCGTGGAGCACGAGAACGGCACTGACCCTCGGGACACCAACGAGTGCCGCGCCACCGAGTTCGCCGTGAGCTCCGGACTGCTCACCGTCATGGTGTGGGTGTCCAGCGTCTTCTTCTTCCTGCCTGTCTTCTGCCTCACTGTGCTCTACAGCCTCATCGGCAGGAAGCTGTGGCGCAGGCGGCGCGGCGAAGCCGCGGTGGCCGCCTCGCTAAGGGACCAGAACCACAAGCAGACCGTGAAAATGCTGGGTGGGTCTCTGCGCGTCCTGCAGCTCCCTCTCCAGGCTACCGTCCTCTACCCAACCTTTCACCTTCTCCCCGAGTCTCTGCCTCTGTCTCCTTGAGTGTCTTCAATTCTTCTTTCTCTCCTGTTTCTGTCTTGAGCTCCGTCTTTGGTCTCCTAGATTATTTGTCCTGTGCGCAGGTCCCTGTCTCTCTCTACGATTTAAAAAACAAACTTTTTTGCTCCTGTTTTTATCTGTCTGTTTCCCTTTCCCTTCCTGCCTCCTTCCCTCCCCGCCTCCTTCCCTCCCCTTCCCTCTTTCTCCCTTCCTTCCTCTCTCCCTCCATTCTGCCCCCCTCCCAACTTTGTCACAGTGCCTACTCTCTTTAGGTCTCTATCTCTGTGTTTCTTTCTTCTGGCTTTCCTTTCTCTCTTTGGTCCACATGGGTGGACAAATGCCCCACCCATGTATTTCCCTAAAATGAGTTTTTTATATCCGCCCAGAAACTTTGCTTCAAAATTGAGATATTTTATAAAAATCCTTTGTGCTCTTTAAATGCTAAAGGTGAGGTTAAGCTTCCTGCCTCAAAGAGAATTTGTCGATATCTAAGTTACACTAAGAAAAGCAGGCATGAAATCAAGGAAGTATTCAGTGGTAAATTTAACCAAAGATACAATCAATTTGGATAATTTTGTCAGAGATGATTCATTTTTCTTTCAGTATTGTGATTTGCTTTGTGTCCTGCATTTTTTTTAATCAAATAATCAAATCAGTTTTGTTTACCTTGTTGATGTTCGTACAGCTTCCTAAGGAAGTCAGTGACAAATCAATTCTGGAGCCTCCGTTTCTTTTCATGATTACCTGTCTTTCCAAGTAGAAAAGACTATGCTAATCTAGGATAAGCTAAGACAGGCAGGATTCCAACATGAGAAAGAGAGACTTTGATGGAAGCAGACAGGACTTGCTGTCCCTCCACAAATGGTCCTTCAGGGAACATTCGGGTGCAGTGTCACAGCCGGAGTCTGCTGAATATGTACTACATGCGTTCAGCTTCTTTAGGGCTATGTGTTTGGTACAAGCGAAGTAATACAGAATGTCTTCACACCCAAGCAAAATGTGAATTCTACTTGCTTTTTCAGAACTAGAGTCTACATGCTTATGTGTTTGGACATTATAGTCAATACAGAGTGGGGCAAAACTAGGTTCACAGTTGTGATTACTCCAAGCAGAGTTTATTCTTGTATCATTATTTATTAATTATTGTATTAGTACCCATACAACCAACTGCAAGCCTACTTCTGCCCCACCCTGCATTTTATACTTACAGGGTGGGCAAAAGTAGGCTTATAGTTATGATGCAAATAATATAATAATTAATAAATAATAATACAAAAATACTGTTTCATGCACTCACAACTGTAAACCTACTTTTACCCACCTTGTACTTGTAATTTTATAATTCTTGGACTCCTGTATATTAATGTGATTGTTTATCCAAAGAATACCCCAAGTTGTCATTTTCTAGACAAATAATTCTCACAATATGGCTAATAGATTGTAAACCTGCTGGTATGCTCCAGGGGACTCGAATATTCACGTGGCTACTGTGGTAGTCAGTTGCTACTATGCAACTTAGTTTTGAGAATAAGTTTAATAATTTCCTTCAATTTTCTTTTAAGCCAATAATTATCCTCACTAGTGTCTCAGCAGCCATGTTAATTTTCTTTTGCCTTGACAGTTTGAGGGAATCACTAAAGTAGTACAAGGACTAAAACATTTCAGTTCTCTGATTCCTGAATTTTGTGAACTTAATCTAGACATACAGAGGTCTTGAAAAAGGGGGCAACAGGTCGACCTGAATGGATGATGATTAATGTTATCACATGGGCAAAAAGAAGACTAGGATGGATGATAATTAATGTTGGTTGAGTTTACGTGCTTTAATATCTTACTTATGTCCATTGTAGGATGCATCTCGGTGGTTCTCAGTCCTGACTGCGTATTCAGTCCTCTGAAATTTTAAAAAGAAAAAAAAGAAAAGAAAAGAAAGAACAGGTGTCTTAGTCTCCTAAGTAGAGACTTTAATGAGTCTATATCACACCCAGGGAGCACTAATACACAGCTACAGTTGAATATAATCACTTTCCCTCACGTGTGTTTGGTTGTGTCTAACACATATAAAACAGGGAACTATTGTGAATAACTAGTCTAATCAGTTGAGTCAATGTGTCAAACTAATCACAAAATCACTCAAAAAGTTAATAGAAATGGCTGGGAAGCTCAGTAAAAATGGTTGAACTGTTGCTCCAGACAGATTCAGTCTTTGTGAAAATGTAGGAATGAGAAAGAGCAGGACACAGAGTTTCTCCGAAGTCAGTGGTCACGCCATATAGGATCAAAATAAAACTATGCCGTCCGAATAAAATGTGATGTTCTATGACATTTCTTGAACTGACGCTCACTCTGCTGTTGTTCTTTTAGCTGCTGTGGTGTTTGCTTTCATCCTCTGCTGGCTGCCCTTCCACGTAGGGCGATACTTATTTTCCAAGTCTTTTGAGCCTGGCTCCCTGGAGATTGCTCAGATCAGCCAATACTGCAACCTCGTGTCCTTTGTCCTCTTCTACCTCAGTGCTGCCATCAACCCCATTCTCTACAACATCATGTCCAAGAAGTACCGCGTGGCAGTGTTCAAACTTTTGGGGTTTGAACCCTTCTCCCAGAGAAAGCTCTCCACGCTGAAGGATGAAAGTTCTCGGGCCTGGACAGAATCCAGTATTAATACAAGACCAAGCACATCGCTGAGCAAAGTCATTGCATATTATTCTACACTGGAAGCTATAGCACAGCAGAACTTAGGAGGAAGCTGAAGGTTGATTCCGGAATTTGGGACAGATAGGTCTGGAAACAGTTGAGGGGCAAGAAGATAGAATTTGTAGTGTGTGAGGAGTTTAATTCGATTGCCACACTCATCATGCTCTCATACACTATTTCTGCATATTCACTCCCTGTGATTTTGCATTCTGCTGTTGGTGCTAGCAAGGGCTTGGCAATTTGGAGAAAGGAGAAGGAGCAGAGAAGGCAATTAGTGCACTTCTTACTGGATAAACACTTAATCTGATTTACTTCTTCATAGTAATAAAGATGTGATTGAAAGAATAACATTAAAATTAAAAATTTAAAACATGATTTTTAAAAACTAGCCATTTTCATATAGTCTAGATCAGTGCTGTCCACAAGAAATATAATGCAAGGCACTAAAGTAATCAATATAAAATTATTAATGATAATTTTACATTTTTTAATACAAAGTCTTTGAAATCTAGTTTGTTTTTTACATTTACAGTGCACCTTAATTTGGACAGTAAGATTTCAACAGTAATACTTGTTGTATTTAGATTTCATACAATTTGCAGGTAAAAAAGTAGATTCCTAAACCTGTTATTCAAACACATGTAAAAGTTTTCCAATAGCTAAAACTATTATAATTTTTAAATATAAAATTAATTAAAATTAAAAATTCAGTTCTTCAAGTATTCAACGGCCAAATGTGGCTAGTTTTTACTATATTGGATAGTTCAGCTCTAGAGTATATGTAAAATTATTGTTAATCTTATAAAATGTTTAAAAATTAATGCTCATTTCCTGAAATGTTTTAATTGCAAAATAAGCATCACAGAGTTTTAGCAGGATGGCTCCCCCAAATCGCACCTGAATGCCCTGTTCATGCTTGGAAGGGAATAAATATGAACTCGAAGATGTATTTTTAAATTAGGTTGAATTATATGTGATAATATTCAGGAAATGAAACTTAATCAAAATTATAGAAAATCATAAACTGCCTTATTTGGCTTAAGAAAAATACTTAAGCCAACAATAAGGTTTTGATTTGTGAATGAAGGAATAATTTATAACTTACCCTGGAAGCTTACAGGAACTTAATGAACATAGAAATTTTTCAAATGGTGAAAAATTCAGAATCTTAAATGCTATTGCTTAGTGCTATTCTTTCACCTTATAGCTCTTCATTTTGAAATGCCTATGCCATGTTCTGAATCCAAATTTGTTTTTCATTTCACATCCTACTGCTTATCTGATAGATATGTTTACTTGGATTTCAAGTCTCCTTCTTAATCATAATGATGAACTATTACATATCTTCAACTAAATGTTGTACATTTTGGTTATAAATATAAAGTTCCTTGTATAGTCAACTCTGCATATTAAATATATTATTCCAAAAATGATTTCTTCATAGCTCTGTGCAATACTGAGTCATATAAGCAATTCCTACATGAAATTATTGGTTCAACCATGAAACTGATTGAACCCTTTAGAGAAATTACTGCCATGATTGATTTTCCCCCACCAAAAGTAAAGATTATTATGCTAAAACAATTGATTGACTTTATTTTAAGTCAATCATAATTATAATTCTAATCATAATTAGAATGGTTTCTTTGGAGAAATATTTCCGAAACCTATTTTGACAAACTACTCAATTTAACCTAAATGCAGGACTTCAGCAAATGGATTATTCAGTTAACTCTTGGGAGTGCATCAATATTTTTTAAAAATGCACTGATTTATTTATGCCCTGGCAAGTGTGGCTCAGTTGGTTGGAGCGTTGTCCCATAACTGAAAGGTTTCTAGTTCGATTCTGGGTCCAGGCACATAACTAGGTTGTGGCTTCAATCCCCAATCCAGGTGGGAATGATTCCCGGTCCAGACACATTCGAGAGGCAACCAGCTGATGCTTGTGCCTCACATAGATGTTTCTCTCTCTCCTTTCCCCGCTCTCTTTCTGTCTCTCTGAAAGCAATGGGGAAAAAAAAATGGCCTCAGGTGAGGATAAAAAAAAATTTGTTTTAAGTACATGGATGTATTTAAGCCCATATGATACTAATTAGGTAATTTAGCATTATTCTCCTACGTAGAGTCCAGTAAATTTCAAGGAGGTAATTCAACCTCCTGAAACCTTAAAGTTTTTGTCTACAAATGTATTCTACTTGAGAGAAAACAAGCAAAAAAGGCTTGGCTTCTATCACACAGTTAATTGCCTTGGAGAAAAAAATCCCCCAGTTTAATTAGTTGCTTACCTATTCAGGGGTCCCCCCGTCTAGTGGGTTCACAGGGAATCGTTGGCCTAGCAAGGACCACTGTTGTCCTTTCCTGATGTTCATCTGGGACTCAGATGTGTTTAGAGAAAGGGATTTTTAATTTGTCTTTTTATATCATCGCATTTTTATTGTTTGTAACTTCTTTGTATCATCACACTCCACAAATTGCTTAAGACTCAGGGAAAGCGGGGATTTACTCTGAGGAAAATTTTTCTAGATTCCGTTATTTCAGAAACGTTTAGTATGTGCTTAGTATGTTCTAAGCTCTAGAGATTAAAAAATCAAGGAGTTTATCCTTAATGAGCTATTGATTTGTGTATTATGTTGCAGGAGAAAACTAATAAATATATTAAGTTTTGAAGTAAATATCTCTAGTTGACACTGGGTCAAACAGTTCTCCAGTATTTCAAGGGATTGTTCATATACCTTATCATGTATTTGGCTCATAATAAAGTTAGAATGGGCTGTTCCTACACAAACCAGTCAGATTTGTACAGATGCAGCTAATACATCACTCACAGCATTCTCCATTCAGGTAAGGAAAGTAAATGACCTGGCTTCATTTTTAATGTGTTCCCATTTTCCTGGTTATCAAGCAACGAGGCTTCTGTCACTACACCTTACACTGTCACAAAATCAAGGCTTGCATAGTTTTCATTCTAGGAAGTGACTGTTATATGAGTAAGAACTTTTGAATAATTGCTTTAAAGAAAATGTTCATTGCCATGAATTATTTAAAATTGGCAGTTTTGTGGCAATGAAATTTAGAAACATATCTAGTGTCTGGCCAGACCTGGAAACTGTTTCTTTACAGTTAACTTTTTTATTGCAGTGAAAGTTGTTGTGATGAGATTTGACTTGAAATTCCAGCTCGTTCACTCTAATGCTTTTACTCAGAATCCGAAATCATTACAAACAATTTAAAATTATTAGTTCAGCATTGGCAATTTTAACTTTTTTTCATTTATTTACATACTTGAATTTAACATTAAAAAATGTTAGACTTTTTCCAAGACTGGTGCCTTTTTATGAGACTGGTGAAAACTCTTGTCTTTTAAAAAACAGCATGTATATCTTTGAAATGTGACATACATATCACTGTGACAAAATTTCTTGTCACAGCGTCTATGTGAATAGAATAGAGTCTTCTTCCACCAGAAATACTGTGTCTATTATAAGTAATGTCATTAAAAGTTAGAGATAATGTCGTTCATGGTTCATTATTTAATGATCCTCCTATGATTTCCTGTAATTTAAATTGCAACATTAGCCAGGATATATACAATTGTGATTAACTAGATGATTAGTGACCAGTATTAATTCAGTGAATTGATAACACTAATATTTTTAATCCAGAGAACAAACTGCAAGTCAAAGTCAACAAAAAGCAGTGTGCTGGTGGCAAACACTAGCTGCTCTAAGCGTATGCCTTTTATTTGTTCGCATTAAAGAAACTCAGTCATGTTCATTCTTGGTGATATTCTAAGTTTGAAACAGGTGAGGGAGAGAGTTTGGATGAGGTTTGTTTTGTGTTTTTTCTTTTGAATGTAAATTCTTGCACAGTGTTGGAGGTTAACTATTTTGGTCCAAAAAAAGGGGGGAAGGGTGTTATGCCTATGTCCTTCCCAATTTCCTGGATATCTGCTGGAATTCCAATTAACATTTATGCTGTGACATAGTATATCCTTTGCTCAAGGGACTAACAACTACCCTCAAAACTGGCAAACCATTAAAGCCCTCAAAAAGTACGCCTCATGTAAATTCACCAAAATGTTTACAAATATCGGTTCCAGAAGAACTTCTCTCTCCCCCACTCCTCTCCAGACCCAAAGAAAGTATTTGGGAAGAATATTTAGAAAATTTTTTGTGATTTTAACATGTTAAATCCAAACATTTCTCTAGCTTAAACAACAAAACTCTTTCTATTTTTCACTTTTAGCGGTCAGTGTATTAGTGAGCACTGGGTCACACAAATATACCCAAATGGCATAGTCTCCTGTTTCACTGATATCCCCTGTATTTTAAGTCCATATAGAATTTACTGCTTAGTCAATTTGTGTTGTTACAATGTGTCATAAATATCACTAATAATATTTTGATTTGTGATTCTTTTTCATAAGGTCTTTGTGACTATTAATGAGTTTGCTGTGGCTCTCATGTACCTGTCTTAGGCAAGCAGGCCTCGGTTGTCTTTACTGCCTGTGTCCTTCACCAAACAATTGCTTAATAAATAAATGTCTTTGCAAAGTCTGCATCTACTTTCTTCCACCTACAGTTATAAATCTTGCTGACTGGGCTATTTTACTTCTGCTCCTGTTCTAAACTCAGTTCTGTTTTGTCCTTGTACTTTCTGACATATGTATTTTTCAATGAGGTTTTTGTTGTTGTTAATTTTATTTCCCCAAAGGCTCTGATATTTAATAATGAGTTAAGCCATTTCTGGAACTATTAAGAAGAGTCAGGGATTCTGTGATGGGCTGTGACTCCTTGCTCCCTCGCCCTCTCTGTCTCTTACAGCCTGTCACCCTCAGAGTCGATGGTGTGGCAGCCTCCATGGTGTTACTCTAACGTGTGACCCAAAGGCCACAAGCCCCTCAAGTCAAAGGAAGGATATTCCTGTTCACCTTGCACTCAGCAACTGCTAACTGGATGTTGGTGGGACAGACGAAAGTTTAAAGCCTGGATTCATGTATCCCCTGGGCATTTGCTTCCAGACACGGACTCCAGGGATCAATAAAATTAAAACCACAATTGGAGGACCACTAACGGTGGCCAACTTTTATTTGCCAGTTGAGGGACTACTCGTTATCACCATCATTTCAACTGAAAATGAACATTAAGCTTCAGAGTAGAAAGGGCATAACCTTAGAATAAAGGATCCTCATGGTGTCAAAATTCAATGTAGCTTGCATACCACACAGTCACTGATGGCTGCTGTTAACCTGAGGTATTAGAATTTGCAAGGAGTACCTAAAAATGTGAACTTGGTAATAATTAGTAATACATTAAAGTGATCCGAAGAAGTAAATCATGAGATTTGCTCAATCTGTTGAGTCCCTTTCCAATACCTTCTGATCCCTCCTGTGCACCTCTTCTTCGATTCAGTGCCCGTCACATTCTTTTAGGCTCATCCCTGGGGCGGATCCCCGGTCTGACTGCAGGTCAAAAGAGGAGAGGCCAGCAGGTCTGCAGGGGACTTGGTGGGGCTCACGTTCTGAGGTCACTGTGAAAAGCTGGTTGCTCTTTACTTCCTGACTCCTGACTCATCACCGCTGTCTCATTTTAGTTCTAGGTGTTTCCTTCTTCAGCATCTTTTCCCAGACCTCTCTGCTGCAAGCATCCTCACAGCAAACCCTCCCACCACACAGCTACTAACTGGCTCTAAGGCAATTTCACCGTGGGGGATAAAATAACTGATTGACAGTTTGGTTTACACTGGCAGGCTCAATGTATTTAAACCAGTTGTCAGTCAGTTTGGTTTTATTTCTCCACTAACAAAGTTCTTGGGCTTGCATTCCAGTCCTGCTGCTGCAACTTTGTGGCTTTGGGCAAGTTTCTTTCCCCGATCTTGACAGTAGTTTCACCCTTATCTAGTTTAATGAGCTTTTTAGTAATTTGCCTTTATTGAGTCTTTCCAAAGAATTCAGTGTAATTTTCCAAGAAACAGCGATTCTCTTTTTGCAATCGCATTTTATCAACTTATGTAAATTTTAAGTAGTTACAATAATAAGTGCAATTTGGCATGGACAGATTTCGGAACAAACGGCTCAGTTGGTGGTGAGAAGTGCTGGAAGGGGAGGAGGCTAGGGCATGACCTCCTAGCACGTGGCCCTCCTAGCACTGGGCCCCAGCAATCTAGTTAAGAACATTTCTAATCCCCATTTAAGAGCAAAGGGAATACAGAGACTTCTTGGTTCCCTTTGAACAGAATAAACCCAAGGAGATAATACTTTAAAGACTGTCTAGAGTCCCAGGGAGCCTAGAGAGTTTCACCCTGTGGATCAACTCCCATCACGTGGCACTGGCTCTCAGAAACATTGGGCTGAAAAAGGTCATTCAGGTGACTCCATAGCCCATTACTCCTGCTGTTTTTGCACTTGTCCTGGATATTTGTTTTTACAGATGTGTCATTTAAAACGGAAACTGAGGTGGAGTTGTCAGACCTGCACTTGGTATTTCCAGCTTCTGCCAGGGGCTTGTCTAGCAGCACGCATGTTCAGCCAACAGCATTTCTCTCCTGACTTGAAAGACAACCAGCTACAACTTGTCTCTATTCCCAAAAAAGCATGCAAAGCACTGACTGGGAAAAACAAAACAAAACAAAACAAAACAAAACAAAAAAACCCCAAAGTGTACTCTGACACATGTTGTTAGGAACAGTCAACTCCTAGACTCCTTCCCATCACAGGTGGGAAAAACACATGGTTTTTTCCTCCAGCTGTGCCATGGTTCTTCCTGCTGTCTTCAAGACGCGTGAAGCCACTGGGCTGCCAGCGCAGGTCAGCGGGATGTGGGGAAAATGGTAGAGTAGGAACACTTGCAACAAGTGCGGGAAAGGGGGGCCAAGTTTTCCCCCAGTAGAGCATAATCTGAACACTCTTGTTACAATGGTAACAAAGCTTTTCATTTTGCTCTAAATCTGCTCAGGTTAATAATTATTTTAAGAAGACTGTGCCCAAGCTGATAATTTAACACATAATGCTAGACAAGTTACATTTACATTCCAGCATAGCATGGTTTTTCAATTAAATAATTGTTCCTCTAAATTAATTTTACTCATTTTGGATTCTATAGTTTCTTGCACATCCACAAAAAGTTCATGAAAACTGTTTCAGTGTTGGCTTCACTGTCAGATGGCATCCAGATGAATGAGGCCAATTTTATATCAATGTTATCAGATACTTTAAATTAAAGGTCAGTTAATCTCACTAATGGGTTGACTTTTTTCTTCATTTACTTGATGGAATTGAAATAAAGCTTTTAGAAGTCATTTTGCCAAAATGAAACATCTTACATTACTGAGGGTGAATAATTATAATTTTGGTTAAAATGTTCCCCATTAAGTAAATATATCCATTTTAGGATGATAATATAAGTATAATTTTGGTAAAGCAAAGTGTGATGATAAAAACAATGTTCTTGCTAAGTTATGAATCCTATGGAATAAATAGCAGAACTTGGGATTGATTATGGTTTACATACAATTCATAATTCATCCAAATGTTGTGATAGTCTGTCAAAGTAGAAGATATATTGCCAAAATTCACGTTACACACACACAGTAGCTGAGACACAAATGAAATGTCTCAAAACAGTAATATTCATGTTCTTTCTTTGCACCCATCCTTAATTGGATTTCAGAAATGCTTGTGCCCTTGAAGAATTATTTTGTAAATCACCCTTGTTGGAAATGGGATAATAAACATGCTCTCTGTATTTGATTGTCTTTGGCTTAAAATCAGTTGATACCTTTAATCAGAGTAGTCAACAAATGGAAAACAAAACCCCTAAAAACTAAACAGCTTTTGAAATATTGTGTGAACCTACTAAAAACAAACCTTGCATTGGAAAAACAAAATATATCCCTACAAAAACATAGTGAGAAACTGAACAAATTATGTAATGAGAGCTCAAAATGTATAGATTTAATTTTGAAGTTCTATAATTTATCTTTGGGATATCTCAAAGTTTGGGTTGAATCTTTTTGTGGAATAAAATTAAGAAGACCTACTATGTTTAAGATCTGAATACAATAAAGCATTCAAAAGAATCAGAGGGTCAACTTACTTGGCAATTTTTTCATAAAAATATTTGTCAAAGAATAGGAAGAAAGCAACAGAACCTGGAAAAATATTTGGCCCGAAATCAAACATTTCAATAAGAAAAAAGCAACAAAAAAAGAATATTCTCCTTTTTCCCAGAAATTGCTCTGCCTGTAACTAGAAGGAGCAAAAAACATCAAAAATTTCAAATTTATTAACCACGAATACAAGACCATAGGTAATTTTACTAAACATAAAGACTAGATTATATTTTAAAAATGCTTTCTTTATAAAAATATCAGTGATGTAGAACTGAAGATAGGTATGGCCAAAAAAAAAAAAAATCCCAATTAAATTGTATAAATATATGCCAAGAATTATTTTCGTACTTATTTTTTAAACTATTAAGAAAATCAATATAAATTATTTTTATTTACTACACACAGATTTTACTTTTAGAAAAATCTTTGAAAATACTTTGTGAATAGAACTATTTTATAGTTCTACCAATAAAATATATCTTGTCAGTCAACAAATAAAAACTTTAATAATTTTATATTTAATGGCTTTTAGAATTCCCTCCTACTCTCCAAAGTGCCCAGGTTTGGACAATGAATTTTATCTCGCATCTGCAGTAAAGTGTCACGATCTGTTAGTGATGTCTACTGTAAGTGAGCAAGATGGTCTTGGGGCATTTTCTCATCTTGGTGATTCTTTTTTAAGATTTTATTTATTATTTTTAGAGGGAAAGGGAAGGAGAAAGAGAGGGAGAGAAACATCAATTTGTGGTTGCCTCTTCAGTGCCCCCTACTGGGGACCTGGCCCACAACCCAGGTACATGCCCTGACCAGAAATCAACCCTTTGGTTAGCAGGCCTGCACTCAATCCACGGAGCCACACCAGCCAGGGCTCATCTTGGTGATCCTTGCTGGAGAACAACAGTTGTAACTATTAATCCCAACTTTCCTTGTAAAAAGAAAAATGCCATGTGGCAGCGCGGGCCCTAAAGAAGACCCTAAAAGAGGATTTTTCCAACAATCTCCCATGACACAGTTGTTAGCAGGCAAAGCTTTTTCTTGAGTCTGGGGGGCCAGGAGCAAGAGCTGCCTATCAGATAAATGTCAACGTGACCCGAATTCTGTCTTTGAAATGGCTTGTGTGATCCCCTCTTTATCAGTTTCTTGCTTCCATTATCTTTTCTGTTGCTCTATTGGTCCCGAAGATGTGAAATGTCGATAGGTAAAAAGGGGGGGGGGGGCGAGAGAGAGGGAGAGGATGGCAAGTGTGTAACTATGTAGGGAATCAGGGCTGTGGCAGCTGCAAGGACATATGCCCATGAAGATGACATTTTGCAAGGGAAGCAGTTTACTGGACTTGGCCTGCTCTGAGCATTAGACTCTTCTCTAATGGGTTTATCACGGTCTTCTGAATATCCAGGAATTTTATCATTTCGGCTACTCATTCCTAAGCTACGTGCTGGGCACTGGCGTGGCTGAGAACTGTTCCCCCGTGAAGCATTGCATCGAAACATCCCATTCTGTCTAGACGAAATGTCTACCATTCAGGTCTCTCAGCCATTACTCCTTTCAGCGGCTTTACTTTCTCCCCGTCAGCAGGTCCCCTCCCATCTCCATGACCCTAATCCAGCAGCACTTTCTAGAGAGTGTTCTCAGTTCCTGTGCCTGCTTTCCACCAGGTCCCCGGCTCTGGTTCAAGGCCCCTATCCTCAATATCTCTGCTTCCCACTCCAAATGCTGAACAATGTTGGAGAAACATTTCATTGCACCAGGCACTCAGTGACTCCAAACAATGAAGGTGAACACACTCTCCCGATCCATCACGTTCTTGGCAGTGCGTCCTGACTCAGCTATCTTATCCTGCACAGAATCTAATTTACACCTTTTCCATTGTCCTCAAACCACGCAGGCCCCTCCGCAGACCCTGTTGCATATTGCTTTCAAAAAGCATTTAAGAAGCCATTAGAACTGTCTTAGCTCCTTGCGGAAAAGATCACGTGGTGCGTCACGTGCCCCTTGCTCCTTTTCCCGGGTCAGAGTGGGAGCTGTGTCTACCCTCTTACACAAAGCCATATGCTCCATCAGCGCCTCGCTTCTCTCCTCCTCCGCCTCCCATGCCCTCTCTCCTGGAGCTTCACCCTTTCCTGCTCTGCCGGCTTCCACCATCAGCATTTCAGCCTGCTCAGGGCTTTGCTTAACCCCTGCTATGGGCCGACTTGTGCTGCCTCCAAATTTCTATGTTGAATCTTTAGCCTCCAGTATGATGGTATTTGGAGACGGGGCTTTTATTATGGTATTAGTGCCCTTATAAGAAGAGACATCAGAGCTCCCTCTCCCTCTCTCCCCCCTCTACCCTCACCCTCCATGTGAGGACATAGAGAAAAAGCCACATTCTACAAGGCAGGAAGAAAGCGCTCACCAGAAATCAACCATCTTGGCACCTTGACCTTGAGCTTCCAGCTTCCAGAACTATGAGAAATAAATTTCTGTGGTTTAAGACACTCAGTCTAATATGTTTCATATGGCAGCATGAAATGACCAAGACAACCCTACAGTGTCCTCCAGCTATCGCCCTAGTTCTCTCCTTCCATTTACAGCCAAACGTGTTGAAGTACAGTCTCAACTTCCTCTCATTCAACTCATTTATAATCCACTGGCATCACAGGATGATAATAGCACAGAAACAGAAAGTTTAAGTAAGACTGCACAGGCAAGCACTCTGCTGGAACTGACTTGGTCTGTCCCCTTTGGAAAACAAATGTTTTCAACAAATAAAGGCTGAATGATTCTAATTCTCATTGAATTGTGTGATATGATAGAGAAGTGCCAGTGGGTGCTATGAGAATGCCTCACACTCTCCCAGCCTGGTCTGGAGCACAACACTGGTGACATCTCTGGGTAACGCCATTTATACCATAACATGAAGGATGCATGGGAGCCGACTAGATTGCCGAAGAGGGGAGTACGATTCCAAGCCTAAGGAATAGTGTAAAAAAGGCCTGAGTTGAGAAGGAGCATGACCCTTTTGAGGTGAAAGAAGGTCACAGGGTGGGAGCATAGTGGGAAAGGGAAGGAGTGGCCCAGGGTGGACACTACCTGAGAGATAGGCCAGGCCTCAAAAGTCATGCCAGAGACTTTGAACATTATCCTAAGACCAATGGAAACCCAGTTGAAGCCTTTGGATTGGGAGAGCACTGGGGTAGCCTTTGCACTTTTTTTTTGTTATATTTTATTGATTATGTTATTACAGTTGTCCCATTCCCCCTCCCCCCCATTCCCTTTCACCCTGCACCCCATCCCATCATCCCCACACCTCTTAGTTCATGTTTAGGAGTTGTACATATCAGTTCTTAGGTTTCTCAATTTCCTATAATATTCTTAGCCTCCCCGTCTGTTTTGTTTTTTTTGGGGGGGGCCAACACTTTCCCTCCACAACTTTTCCCAACCCCGCCCCTCCCCAAATCCCACCCTCAATCCTTCCCCCATTTGGCTTTGTCGATGGGTCCTTTATGCATGTCCCCTGTTATCCCCCTCCCTCTCCCCCTCTGGTTACTATCAGTTTGTTTTTTCTTTCAGTGTTGCTGGTTATGTTTTGTTTGCTTGTTTATTTTGTTGATTAGGTTCTACTTATAAGTGAGATCACATGGTATCTGTCTTTCACCACCTGGTCTATTTCACTTAGCATAATGCTCTCCAGTTCCATCCATGCTGTTGTGAAGGGTAGTAGCTCTTTCTGTTGCATAGTATTCCATTGTGTAAATGTACCACAGTTTTTTGATTCACTCATTTACTGTTGGGCACTTAGGTTGCTTTCAATTCTTGGCTATTGTAAATTGTGCTGCTATGAACATTGGGGTGCAGAGGTTCTTTTGAACTGGTGTTTCAGGATTCTTAGGGTATAATCCCAGCAGTGGAATTGCTGGGTCAAAAGGCAGTTCTATTTTTAGTTTTTTGAGGAAGTTCTGGACTGTTTCCCACAATGGCTGCACCAGTCTGCAACTCCACCAACAGTACACTAGGATTCCTTTTCTCCACAGCCTTGCCAGCACTTGTTGTCTGTTGATTTGTTGATGATGGCTATTGTGACTGGTGTGAAGTGGTTATCTCACTGTGGTTTTAATTTGCATCTCTCTGATGGCTAGTGATGCTGAGCATCCTTTCATGCGTGTCTGGGCCCTGTGTATGTCCTCCTTGGAGAAGTGTCTGTTCAAGTCCTTTGCCCATTTTTTAATTGGATTGTCTTCCTGGAGTGGAGTCATGTAAGTTCTTTATACATTTTGGAGATCAAACCCTAGTCCGAGGTATCATTGGCAAATACATTTTCCCATATGGTTGGTTCCCTTTTCATTTTGCTGATGTTTTCTTTAGCCATCAGGAAGCTTCTTATTTTGATGAAGTCCCATTTGTTTATTTTTTCCTTTATGCCCCTTTGTCTAGGGGACATGTCAGTGAAAATATTGCTGCGCGGAATATCTGAGATTTTCCTACCCTTGTTCTCCTCCAGGACTCTTATGGCATCATGACTTATACTTAAGTCCTTTATCCATCTTGAGTTTATTTTTGTGTGTGGTGTAAGTTGGTGGTCGAATTTCACTTTTTTGCATGTAGCTGTCCAGATCTCCCAACACCATTTGTTAAAGAGGCTATTTTTACTCCAGTTTATGCTTCTGCCCCCTTTGTCAAATATTAATAGACCATAGAGACATGGGTTTATTTCTGGGTTCTCTTATTCTGTTCCATTGAGCTATGTGTCTGTTCTTATGCCAGTAACAGACTGTTTTAGTTACAATGGTCTTAAAATATAGTTTGAGGTCAGGTATTGTGATCCCTCCTGCTTTGTTCTTTCTCAAAATTGCTATAGCTATTTGGGGTCATTTATGATTCTATATAAATTTCTGAAATGTTTGTTCTATATCTGCGAAATATGTCATTGGTATTTTAATAGGGATTGCATTGAATCTATAAATTACTTTGGGTGTATGGACATTTTAATAATGTTAATTCTTCCAATCCATGAACATGATATATGCTTCCATTTATTTGTGTTTTCCTTAATTTCTTTCTTCAGTGTTGTGTAGTTTTCTGAGTACAAGTCTTTTACTTTCTTTGTTAAGTTATTCCTAGGCACTTTTTTTTTCTTGTTGCTATAATAAATGGAATTTTTTCCCGATTTCTGATTCTGATATTTCATTGTTGGTGTATAAAAATGCCTTTGATTTCTGAATATTGAGTTTGTATCCTGTTGTTTTGCCAAATTCACTTATTAGGCCTAGGAGTCTTTTGGTGGAGACTATAGGGTTTGCTATGTACACTATCATGTCACCTGCAAACAATGATAGTTCTACTTCCTCCTTTCCAATTTGCATTCCTTTTATTTCTTTTTCTTGTCTGGTGGCTGTGGTTAGGACTACTAATACTATGTTGAATAGAAGTGGTAAAAGTGGACACCCTTGTTTTATTCTCTGTTCTTAATGGGGAAAGCTTTTAGTTTTTGCTCGTTCAGTATAATGTTGGATGTAGGTTTCTCATATATGGCCTTTATTATGTTGAGGTATGCCCCCTTTATTCCCACTTTACTGAGTGTTTTTATCATAAATTGGTGCTGTACCTTATCAAATGCTTCTTCCGCATCTATTGATACGATCATGAGATTTTTTTCTTTCCTTTTTGTTTATGTGTTGGATTATGTTTATTGATTTGAGAATATTGTACCATCCTTGCAACCCTGGGATGAGTCCCACTTGATCATGGTATGTAGTCTTTTTAATGTATTGCTGGATACGGTTTGCCAATATTTTGTTGAGGATTTTAGCATTTATTTTCATCAGTGATATTGGCCTATAGTTTTCTTTCTTTGTTGTGTCTTTATCTGGTTTTGGGATTAGGATGATGCCGGCCTCATAAAAAGAGTTTGTGGAGACCCAGGGAAGCATTTGGAGTGGGAGAACATTGAAGTAGCATTGGCATTTAAAGAAGACCATTCTTCTGCCTGCCCGTGGAGTTGCATTGAAGGAGATGGTGTGAATATCAGGAAGCTTACCTGCAATAATAATTCAGCACTTCTCAAAGGGAGAAACATCTTCGAGACAATGTACAGTAGTTTTTCCCTGCATGTTGAGATCAAAGTGTCCATTCAGTGGCCTGTGCTTGCCCGCACGAGGCCTTAGTATAAAAAGTGCAAAGTCCTAGCATTGTTGAAGATGGACTATCAGAAGGAAGATTCCTCTTGACCTCAGGGCTACGAGTCTATCTTGTGTTGACATTGATGAGTTTCTGGCTTCCTGGACCATTTATATTCCTTCCCCACATGGCAGCCACCCTGGGAATCAGTGCAGCAGATGGTGTCTCGCAGATTGGAATAGGGAAGTGGAAGCATTTTCACTTTGTTTTCAGGGTCTCCATCAACCAGCAAGTAAACAGCAAGCCCTAGAGCCCAGCTGGTTCCAAAATCTCCATCAATTGGCAGCTCAAAGGGAGACATCTGGGTATCCTGTTTATTCATGGGGCCTAGATCTTTCTTTTCCTTCTTTCTTTCTCTCCTTCCTTCCTTCCTTCCTTCCTCCCTCCTTCCCTCCCTCCCTCCCTTTCTTTCTTTCCCCTCCCTCCCTCCCTTCTTTGTAGTGGAAATGAAGAATGGCATCCTTCAGATTATGAGCTGATGCAAAATCACACAATATCCATCCACCGGCCCTTCAGCTCAGTGAGCAAGTGCTACTCATTTCCTGAAGAATAAAGTCCAAAGTGTTATGCTGCATTTCAAGACTCTGCACAGTCAAATCTGCTCAGATGTCTACCGTATCTTCTGTGCCCCCCTGAATGCCTATAGACTATCGTTTGTTCCCTGCTTAGGTTCTGCATTTTCTCCTTTATTTTTGTTAATTTTTTCTTTCAGCAAATATTTTTTAAGCACCTACTATGTACCCAGATAGTAGGAACACAGTAATGAACAAAGCAAATTTCTGCCTTTATAGAGTTTACATTTTGGTGAGGCAGGTAATAAATATCATTTAATCATCTTTATTTTTGTGTACATCTAAAAATGTAAAATTCACTGTAAATTGTACCATTTGAAAAACCACCACTATGAACATTTTGTGACCAATTTTTTAGACATTTCTCTGTACATACATTGTACACCCCCTAACACACATAGGTAAGTGAACACACACACACTTTTACATCAGTAAGATAAGCTATGCACTTGCTTGCTGCAAACTTAAGAAATTATTCAGGAAATCTTTCCCTGCTACAGAGTACTAATAGAGATAATCTTAATATTTGCATAGTATTCTGTTAAATGTATTGACTATAACTTACTTAATTAACCCTCTTATTGACCTTTATGCTATTTTCTTTCCTTGTCCAGTTTCCCAGCCTGAAATGGCCTTATATTTATTAACATATATTCATTTGCATGACTGGAACCCTCTGTTGTTTCAGCCACCTGCTCAAATGTCAGAAAAATCTTCCCTGAGCAGTCTGTGCAAAATAGCACCTCTCCACCTTGCCCTGCTTTATTTCCCTTCAAAGCACACACCTGAGGGAACTGAGGGTTCAGGCCATATGCCTCTCTGTTCGTGAAAGGCCAGTTCAGACTGGAAAAACGCAGAGGAAAATATGAAAGACCACAGAGTTGGGTGTGGGAGATATGAGACAAGATAGTAGGGTTCTGATTCTGAGACCAAGGTTTCTTTTGCCATAACCCATCTTCCTCATTAAAAGGAGAAAATTTATCTCCTTTAATTAATACTTTGCTATCTTTCTATTAAGATGTAGACAGTGCTTATCAAATTTTAATATGCATATGAATCGCTTGGGGATCTTGTTAAAGTGCAGACTCTCATTCGGTGGGTCTGGGGTGAGATCGGAGAGTCTGCAGTTCTCAC
>PVJD01014947.1:0-27006 GCA_004026545.1 Mormoops blainvillei
CATAACTATCAACAATATGATAAAATTAATGACTAAGCTACTTCAGATCAAAATAACTGACACTGTTTTATTCCTGTAACACTCAGCTCAAACCAAAGATACAAAAGCAAGGAACCCTTCACTGGACACCTGCTGTACCTAGATTTTACATAAGAACTGGTAAGACTGGTCTCTTAAAAATGATCTTCTTTACTCTTGCCTGATTCCCACTGTAATTAACAAAGCCTGACTCCACATTTTTTAACTGATTCATTTTATTATGGATACATTGCTTTGTAAATTCAGCCTTTTGCCATTGCTTTACAATGTTGCATTTTTGTGATCGATGCTAATTGTTTTTAATGGATAGCTTTCCAACTTTAATTCATTCTCATTAACAAAGTTAGTGTCATATTGCAACCTCGCATCTCTCTCTCTCTCCCTCCTTCTCTCTCTCTCTGTCTCTCTCTCTCTCATGCATTACACTTTTATTTTAATGTGGGAAATAAAATGGAAATTCAAGGTATTATGAAGCATTTCCAAACTCCACCTCCCACTAAAGAGGCTGACACACTCTAAAACAATGAACAAACATAAATATGAAAGATAGGCACTTTTTTATAGACAGGACTTAACATTCAATTTAGCAAAGGTATACTATAATATAGAGATTTTAACACAGAAAAAAAAAGTGCATAGAGTGAAAAATTTCCCTTCTGCTGCTACTTCAAACCCAGTCTTTTAACGCTTGCTTCAAGGAATTGCATGGATGAACAGGCCTCAAGGAACTATTGGCATTCAGGCAGGCCTTTATGGTACAAAAAGACTAAATCATGCTCAGGTAAATAGAGAGGGGGATGATGAAAAACCTATTTAAACAGTATTTTTTAATGAAAATTGCAAATGTTAACAGGAGTAATAAAAATAGACTATATGAGTCTATGCAAATATTTGTAAAATATAAATTGTAGAAAATAAACTGTTGAAGGAGTTATCATAGGGAAAGAAGACACATTTGTATAACTGCACACTCAAGGAAAATTTTAATGAAATCTATACAATAAGAGATAAAAGGGGAATTGGAAGGGCTTAAGAATTTGCTTCAAAGAGAAATATATCAGCATTGCCGGTAGTAAAATCCACAATAAATGATATAGAAAACCAAGTGGAAAACAGTTGTAATTGAATGCAATGCAAAAAGAGATAAGTTAGTGAAACATGATGAGTCGCATGGAGGACAAATGAAGCTGGTCCATCAGATCAGTAGCAGATGTGACTACAGAAATGAACTAACAAGTAAATCAGAGGACAATCTGAAGATATGAAAGAATACATTACAATGAAGGAAATTTTAAACAAAATCTTATTTAAAAATCTCCAGCCAGATGGATTGTGAAAAAATAATACCCGATACAAATTCAGGTGAAAAAACATTACCTCCAAATACTAAGACAAAATACCAGCCTCGCCTCACACATCTGTGGGAAAGTGGCAATTTAGTAAGATGATGTCAACGTGGCTATGTAGACACTGCCCTTTTCACATTTCTCTTTTGATGGAGAAATATTGTGTTTAACTTAGCAAAAAATTAACGTTGTGTCAACAATTTTTAGAAATGCCTAATATGTAGGACAAACATGTATTCTATCTTAAATAAACACCCCACCCCGTGACTCTGCTTTGCAAGATATGTTTTTGTGTGCATCATAAGATTGTCTAATTTGCTCTCTTTTGATATCAAAAATGTCAATGGTTGATGACCTTTCATTATAATTGTTTCTAATTTTCCTTATATTTATATCAGCTTTTCTTTATATATTTTATTGCTTCTTTGTTGCATAAAGATTGCTGTATTTATATGTTTTTATCGTATTGTTCCCTTTGACAATTAAAAAGTTACTTCTTTGGTCTGATTTGATGCTATTTTTAATCATAAATTCTAAATTTGTATGATATTAATATCTTTAGCTAGGATTTTACTTTACTTTTTGCATTTGTTCATTGTGTCTTTGAGCACTATTTGCATTCACCCTTCTTGAGACAATTTGTCTTCGGTAAAGGTGTTATTATGTCATATATTTTAAAAACATATTCCAAATGTTTCCTCTATAATGGATACACTTATTTATTAAGTCTTATATTGCCTGACTTTAGGTTATGTTTTTTATTATTTTCTATTTTACATTTGATTTCTTTCTTTTCTGTTTTATTTTTTCCTAAAAGACAACTTCTTTAATCACATCTTTCTACCCAACCCTGCAACTGGAAAAGAATAATTGTTTTCATTTATCTTTCCATATTTTTTTAGTCATCTGAATTCTGAAAGTGCTTATACATACAATATTTATTAACTTTACCAATAAACCCAGCATGTATTGTATATAAATTTATCATCTCCTTTTTTCCCCCAATTTTGTTTTGTTAGTATGTCTGAAAGCTTTTACTCAGTCTTTTAGATCTAAAATATTATTATTATTGTATAATTTAAACTTTATTTCAAAATATGTAAACTTTAAGGTTTTAAATTTAATTCAAATCATGTTTCTATTTATTGTATTTTATATGTAGTGATTACAAACAGCATTTCATTTACACAATTTTCTCTTAAGAATTAAAAAAAAATAGTCATATTCTAAACACGGTTAAAATCCTACTGTAGCATGCATGTAGTTTAAATTCCTTAAACGACAGAATTATGAGGAATTTGAGAGATGTTCCATCATTTACAGATGCTCTAAGGTTCTTACTAGGATTACATAGTCAACACAAGAGCTGTGTGTATGAAGCAGATTCAGTTTTATCCTAGTGTAATGTTATTTCCTGTTAGGTTTTCACAAGGTCTCATTATCTTAGCTTGAAAAACTATTATTTTTAAAAAACCTTTAAGTAACTAATTTCTGTATTTTACATGATCAAGAATATTATTCACTCCATGCATGCTGCACTCTCTATGAGGGTGCATAGAAATCGGCTCTTTCTCTGATTTCAATAAAGAATTGTGATTCTGAGCAAAACTTCAGATATTATTTTAATATACCATAAATCATATAACCATCATGAAATTCTTTCTCTTGGCTACTTGGATTTCAAAGTTAAATTTGTGGTGATAGATTGACGTATTCTTGGACCCATACACGTTTTTATCTGTATCTCTTTTTTCAACATTTATTTGCATGAGGTGGCCAAATTTTCATCTAATATTTTCATTTTGATTGTCATTTGATTTACAATCTTTTGAATCAACCTCATTAAGATTAAGGTGAAGTATAAATTAACAGTGGTATTGGGCATCCATAAGGTATGCATCACACTGACAGGCAACATGACAGATAGAAGTTCAAGTAGAATAAGTTAAGGGTAAAATGAAGGTGCTTAGTGATATCGAATTATAATAGAAGGTCAGTTCAGGTTATTGAAGAGATTAGGAAAGATTTCATGGAGGAGGTAAGATTTAAGCTTGGTTCTGAGTGATTGGTCAGGTTTAGCTAGAGAAACAGAGAAAGTATTCTCTGTTTTAAAACAAAAAGGCAAAGGAGAAAACTAGAAAAGTGCATTTGAGAATTGGTAAAAAAGACTCTCTCACTGGAATAAAGCTTCCTGCAAGTAAAGAAATTAATATAATTAAAACAGGCATTGGGACAAGGAAATGTTAAGATACTGCTACCAATTAAAAACAATGAGCATTATGCTAAGTGCAATAAGCCAGGCAGTGAAAAGCAAATACCATATGATCTGACCTGTAAGTGAGACCTAATCAACAAAACAAACAAGGAAGCAAAATCTAACCAGAGACATTGAAATAAAGAACAAACTGACAGTTACCAGTGGGGTAAGGGGCGGGGGGTAATGGGGAAAAGAAGGGGAAGGGTTGTCAAGGACCATGTATAAAGGACCCATGGACAAAGCCAAAGAAGGGTAGGATTGAGGGTGGGTGGGGTAAGGGAAAGTGGTGGTGGGAAAATGGAGACAACTGTAATTAAACAACAGTAATTTTTTTTTAAACGAAAACTAAAAAAAGAAAAGAACAGCAAAATCAGCATTTATTTTCAAACTTCAAAATTTATAATAGGTTAAGAAACAATTTAGAGTCTCAACCAGCATTATTTTTCTTTTTAATGAAAAGAACTGAATTTAAAAATTAGAATATATCAGGAGTGGTAAAGAGAATTGTTTCCTGAAGCTTTGTGTGTTTGTACACACTCTTGGTTGTGACATAAAATGTATTTGTTACTGTGGGTCATGGTCAAAAAAGTCTGAAAGCCACTGCTCTAAATAATTTATATTGCCATCCTATTTCCAGGCCTGAATTCAGAAGGTACTTAACAAATATTTGCTAAATGCACAAAAAACAAAAACTATGAACTTTATTCTTCTGGTACATGGGTGTTAGGTGATGGAAAGAATATTGACATTGCTGAAACTAGTTTTAAAAAAAAAACTTATCTTGCAATAATGTCACTGATGGAAATAAAAGATATTATGCTAAATGACATAAGTCAGTCAGAGAAATACAAATACAATATGTTTTCATTTATATGTAAAATCTACAGAACAATAAATGAACAAACCAAACAGAAACAGACTCATAGAGAACAGACTTATGGTTGTCAGAGGCAAGGGGGTTGGGAACTGGGTGAAAAAGTGAAGGGATTGAGAAGTACAGATTGGTAGTTAAAAAATAGTCATGGGGATATAAAGTACAACATAGAAAATATAGTCAATAATATTGTAATAACTATGTATGGTGCTAGGTGTGGGTACTGGAAATGTCAGAGGGACCACTTCGTAAAGTGAATGGTTGTCTAACCCCTGTAGTGTATACCTGAAACTAATAAAATAATATTAAATGTAAACCATAATTGAAAACTTAAAAAATTAAAAAGAAATGGTCAGAAGAATAAAGAATAAATTAGAAAAGTTTGCAGAGATAAAGATGCCCATTTGGTAACTATTTGAATAGTTCAGGCATGATATATAACACAGACTATACATGTTTAGTAAGTGTTCACTCAATAAATCAATCACTGAAATAGTAAAGGAATGGGTAAGAGGGAACAGGAAACACTATTTACTGAGATGGTTGTGAAAATAATTACAAATAATAAATCGAAAGAATTGGGAATTAACTGCAAAAGGAGATATAGAAAATATTAGAAATTCAGTTCAGGTGCTTGTGATATTTTCAAAAACTGGGAAGAAAAGAATAGTAACACCTTTACTGAGGATGACTGATTTGATTTTAATAATTTTCATTAGAGGGGGATATATGGATGAAATATTGAAATATATTTAGAATGAAAGGTTACTAGACAGAGTTCTTTTGCTTTTTTTAATTCGCTGATTTATGTTAAGCACTTAGAAAAGTGCATGGCACAAACTATAAGGGGGACCCCGCAAAAGGAATTTATTTATTTAAAAAATTGTGTATTTATCCTTACATGTTTAAACTTCAGTCAACTTCAAAGTATTCTCCACTTGATGAAGTACACCTATGGAACTTTTATTACCACTGTTCAAAACAATTTTTTAACTCATCGATTTTGATGCCTTTTAGTGCTTTTGCTAGTTTTGTTTTGTTTTGTTTTGTTTTGTTTTGTTTTGTTTCGCTTCTTCCATATAGATAAAACATTTCTCTTTGAGGACATTTTTTATCTGGAGAAACAAAAAAAATGTCAGTTGAGGCCAGATCAGATGAATAGGAAGGGTGGGACCTGGGGTTCATGCTGTTTTCAGTCAAAACTGCTGAACACTTGGTGTGGTGTGGACAGCTACACCTATAAATCAGCCATGATGAAATGGGCAAATGAGTTGGAAGAATTTTCAGAAAAATTCACTTATGCTAGATGCAGCCTCTCGCAACAACACCAATTGGTACGCTGATACAGATGGGTTCCTAGAACACTCACCTGGTAGGGGAAGCCTGGACTATAAGGGTCCCGCCCCCCAGAAGATAGTTCCTGGTTTTTTGGGGTCTCCCCTCATAGGTACCCAATATGTGTTTTTTTTAATTTAAATGAAATATTTAGGCAAATGTGACTTGACTAAAGTTCACAAGAAACCTTATGCCTGCTAATAATTATGTATATTATCTACATAAAATATAAAATAATATTGAAGGAGTTCTTCAGAGATGTACACAAAATACTATTTTAAGAGTGTACATTTATTGAAATTGAGACTTATACTTAGAATTTACTATTATCTTACTTGGAATATCTTAGTAAATATTCTCAATAATATCTGAGCCAAGATTGAGTTCACCATCAACTCATATTAAAAAACAAACTCCATGTGTTTATTTTATTTCATTGTTTTTTAAAATTGTTTGTGCTATTAGAGATGTCCCATTTTTTTCACCTTCACCCTCCTCCATCCAGCCCACCCCCACTTCCATAGTGAATTCCCACACCATTGTCCGTGTTCATGGGTCCTTCAATTACATATGTTTTTTGACTAATCCCTTAACCTTCTTTTAGGCAGTCACCGCCTCCCCCCTTCCCCTCTTTATAGCTGTCAGTCTGTTCTATGATTCTTTGGTTCTATTTTGCTCTTTAGGACTGGCTTATTTCACTTAGAATAATAATCTCCAGTTCAATCCATGCTATCAAGGCAGGAATCCCTTCTTTTTCCCTGCTGCATAGTATTCCATTGTGTAAATGTACCAGAATTTTGATCCACTCAGCTACTGATGGGCACTTAGGCTGTTTTGAGCACATGGCTATTGTAAATAATGCTGCTATGAACACAAGGGTGCATAAATTATATTGAATAGGTGAGTTGTGGCTCTTAGGGTGTATTCCTAGCAGTACAATGGCTGGGTCAAAAGACAGATCCATTTTTCATTTTTTGAGGAAACTGCATAATCTTTTCCACAGTGGCTGTACCAGTTTGCATTCCCACCAACAGTGCACTAGGGTTCCCTTTTCTTCACATCCTTGCCAGCACTTATTGGTTGTTGATTTATTAATGATAGCTATTTTGGTTTGGGTGTGGTGATATCTCATTGTGTTTTTAATTTGCATCTCTCTGATGGCATTTTTTCACATGTCTATGGGCCATCTGTATGTCCTCCTTGGAGAAGTACCTATCTGGGTCCTTTGTGCATTTTTTAATTGGATCGTTTGTTTTCCTAGTGTGGAGTCAAATGAGTTCTTTACATATTTTGGAGATTAAACCCTTGTCCAATACATCATTGGAGAATATGTTATCCCATACAGTCAGTCCCCTGTTCATTTTGATGATGGTTTCTTTAGCCACATAGAAGCTTTTTAATTGTTGTAGTCCCATTTGCTTGTGTTTTACCTTTATTTCCCCTGTCATATAAAATATATTGGCAAAAATATTCCTATGTGAGGTATCTGAAATTTTATTATGTTTTCTGCTAGGATTTTTATGGTATCCCAACTTATATTTATGTCTGTTATCCATTTTGAGTTTATTCTGGTATATGGTATAAGCTGGTGGTCTAGTTTCATTTTGTGTGTGTGTTTTTGTGTGTGTGTGTGTGTGTGTGAAAGTCCTAGCCCCAGCAATCAGATGAGAAGAAGAAATCAAAGGCAACCAAACTGGAGAAGAGGAAGTAAAACTGACATTATTCCCAATGACATGATAGTGTACATAGAAAACCTTATAGGTTCTATCAAAAAGCTACTAGTCCTAATACGTGATTTCAGCAAAGTAGCAGGACACAAAGTCAATACTCCAGAACTGATGGCAATAGTGAACTATCAGAAAGAGGAACTAAGAAAACAATCTCATTTACTATTGCAACAACAACAATGAAAATAAAGTACCTAGGAATAAATCTAACAAAGGAGGTAAAAGACTTGTACTTGGAGAACTATAAAACACTGAAGAAAGAAGTTGAGGAAGATACAAATAAAGGAAGCATATACCCTGTTCATGGATTGGAAGAATTAACATTATTAAAATGTCCATACTACCCAAAGCATCTATTGATTCAATGCAATTACTATTAAAATACCAATGGCATCCTTCATCGATGTAGAACAAATATTCCAAAAATGCATATGAAACCAAAAAAGACCCCAAATAGCCTCAGCAATCTTGAGAAAGAAGAACAAAGTTAGAGGCATCACAATGCATGATATCAAACTATACTGCAAGGTCACTGTAATCAAAACCATCTGATACTGGCATGAGAACAGACACAAAGATCAATGGAACTGAATAGAGAACCCAGAAATAAACCCATGTCAAATTAATATTTGACAAAGTGTGCATAAGCATACAATGGAGTAAAAATAGTCTCTTCAATAAATGGTGTTGGTAGAACTGGACTGGTACATGCAAAATTAAAAAAAAAAAAAACAACACTCCATAGGTTTAGATGAAAGAAAGAAGTTTAAGTCTCACACTTTGTTAGGAGGTTTTGGCCTGTTGTGCATATAACTATTTCTTCTAATATCAAGATACAGGTGAGGCAAATGTACAATAGGTTTACAGTTGTGACTGTGCAAAATACAGAGTTTATTCTCATATTATTATTATTTATTACTATATTATTTTCATACAACTGTAACCCCACTTTTGCCCCACCCTGTATTTTGGTATCTGTTAGATATTTATTGTATCATATAACTTTTCCTTAGAAATATGATATAAACTGAGAACAGAGCTCAATTAAGAGAAAGGGTCTAAGGACTTGCATAGAAGACTTTTCTTCTCACTATTATTACATAGAAAATAGTTCACTTACTATATTAGATTCTTTTGGTATTTACCATGTTAGTGAATAAAAATTGGCATAGACACGTAGTTGTGCACACATATGGCGTGCAAAACAGAAATAAAAAGAAATAATTATACTTTATCAAAAATAATAAATATGAGAAAATGGAATTTTCTTACTCTCTTATATAATAACCAACATCTAATTTGGGAAATATTCATGAAGTCTATAAATTGCAACTGCATCATTTGTATATTCCCTATAGAGAGAAAAAAGGAAAAGAAAATTTGATATTGCCACTACTATGTTAATTTAAATATAAAATTACATGCTAACCACTTTCCCATGATGTTTTGTTGATTTTCTTTTGGTTCAACTTCATTGATTAGATGAGACAAAACATGGTATTGAGGTTTTTCACTGATGTTTTTATCAAAATTGACTAAAATCCAAATCATACAGTATTTTCTAGTCCAAATAAAAGTCCTGATTTTATGGGTAGTTGTTATTTCTTTTTTTTAAGGGCAAGTTTCTTTTACTTGTTGCTTAATATTTATTAATAGAACTATAAAAGTGATATTTCTACAGTCTTGCCTCCTCATATATAATAAAAATTAAAAATGCATATTTTAATAAAAAACTGCCTGAGTCATTATAGGTCCTAGAAATAACAGCCAAATGGTAATCAAGAACGGTGGGGGGAGGAGTAAAATAAGAAAGTCTGTGGAATTTTCTGAGCATCCTAACTGTAGAGGTCACATAAGAATACACTCCACCACGTATAGAATTTTGTGAAAAAACATGAATTTGTGAATAACTCCATGGGCTCAAACAAAAAGGAAATCATCTAGAGGAAGGTAAATCTGAGTGTCTGTCAGAGATTCCGAGGAGAATAAATTCAAGATCACTTTAACTTCCATGAAATATGCCTAATACAGGTCTGAACTGCCAACTCTCTCAGACCACTTCTTAGCTCTCGAGTCATTTTACTTAATACTCTATTCATTAAAGAAAAAAAAAAAAACAAGTGTAAATTTCCCTTTTATTGTTTTTGCTAGTGATATTAATATTTTTGTTTTGTTTCCTTTTAAAAAATGATTTTATGTAAGATGCTTAAATCCAGCTTTTAATTCTTAATCCATTTCTCATAAAAATCAAACTAGAAAATAAGAGTTTTGATCAAAAGTTGCCTATAAGCAAGGTTTTATCTTGTATTAAATAATACAAATGTTGAATATAGTATATTGATGTTTCTGCTTCTAGCTTCTATCTCTCTTGCTCCTGAAATCCTCTTTAGTTAACTCCTACTCCTGTATGCTATATTTTTATATTAGCCACTTTGTTAAATAGGGCCTGTGTTGCCTAAAATCCCTCTCCTGTAGGGTTCCTAGCTAGGGTTTGTCAAAAGAGCTACTTTTGGGACATTTGAGAAGGGAAAGTGAAGTAAGAGCCACTATACCCTAAATGTCTTTCTGCGGTCACATAGGTGACAGAAGGATGTGGAGGCACCTGGTGGGGTCCAGCTTGTTCTTTGTCTCCTCCACTTGTGTTCATCTCTTCTACCCAGTTGCTGACAACCTGATAACGAACAGTAACCCCAGACCTAAACACAGGTAGAAGTTACACAGGAATAACAGTTTCCTCTCAAATTCCCTTTACCTTAGGGGACTGAGTTTTCTTGGCTTCTCAAAGTTCTCTGCAGGCTTCCACTAGTTAATCCAAGAAAGCAACTTCAGGCAGAAATCAGTGGCTAGTTGTCTGATCCTCTAACTCCTCCCTTCCACCCTTCAGTTCCCTTATCTCCATGCATGACCGTGAGGTTTAATACCTTTATCGTAACCCTGATTCCATAACCATATGACTCAATGGCTCTACTTCCCTGGCTGAACCCCAGATGGTACATTAGCTTTCAGATTCAGCTCGAATATTACTCACGTATGGAAATTTCAATGGGAAATATTTATTCAGCAGCTCTCACTGCTTACATACCCTAGTCTATATCAGATACTCTCCTAAATATCTTATACTATCAGTATTTATCACTCTTCTGGATTATACCTATCTATCAAGCTATCCGTCTACACGTTTATATATTATTAATGTCTGCCTCAACAATAAACCATAAGAACTATTGGGATGGAAAAATATCTGACTTTGTCTTCATTACATACACAACTATTAGCAGAGTGCTTGGCATTGAGCACACACTCAATACACATTTGTTGAATAAACAGAGAAATATGAAACTCCTACTTTATGCACATGGTTTTAAGCAAATACGAAACTGTGTGTATATGTGTGTATGCTTATTGAACCATATATTTATGACTCAAATTTAATCAAGAAAACTAGCTAGGTATAATTGTATCCCATTAAAAACATTTGTAACATTTGGAAGCATGATTCATTTCTTTAATGAAAACAGTAATGTAATAGGGCCATTAGGTATAGCTAGATAGGTTGCTCTACACAACTTCACAATGCTATTTATATAGTCTGGGATATGAATGATTCACTCTAAAGTTCTACAACACAGGGGCTTTGATTGTGAATGCTAGTGGTTAGGATCCATCCATACTAGTGGTAATTTCTGATGATATTATTGTGAATGATATGTTAACACATTCTCTCTCTTGAAATCATATATAAATAAACACTGTTAATGAAAAAACTTTAAATTGTTGAAAAATTGGTTTACATTTGTATACATATACTAATAGTTCCAAATGACAGAAATCTAGCCCAATTTTTTCAAGCAAATCACAAGTTCATGTAGTAGATGTGTCAGTCACTTAAATCATGAACACAGAAACTCCTAGAGGTATTTCAAATAGAAGTGTTTTAATGCTGGAAATGAGAGTTTACATAATTGTTGGAAAGCTAGGGCAGTGAAGATCAGGAGGCTCCTAGTAGATTTCACAAAACCAGAGAGTGTAGGGATTGTAAAAATCGGCCACTGACAGTACCCTCAGCAGTCCTGGGATCTGTCTCTTGCTTCAACAAGGTTTAGACAGAACAGACCTAAAGATGCCCCTTCTTTCCAACTACCCTCCAACCTCTTTTCTAGTCACCACTTTTGGAACCACCTCATCCATCCTCAGCCTCTGAGACCAAGCCAATACTGTATTTTCTTTTTCTTTTTTCTTTCTTTCTTTTTTTTTTTTTACCTTAATTCTTCATTGCCGAAAACCACGAGCTCCCAAATTCATCAGAATTATTCCACTCCGGTGGAGAGAGCCGTCAACTGCCTGGCCAACCATCGCCTGCGGGCCTCCCACACCTGCCTCTCTCTGGGCTTCTATTTAGACCCTGACAATGTGGTTCTGCAGAGCATGCGCCACTTCTTCCGAGAGTTGGTGAGGAGAAGCGTGAGATCGCTGAGTGTATCTTAAAGCTGCAAAACCAGTGCGGTGGCTGCATTCTCTTCCAGGACATGGTGAAGCCTACCCAAGGTGAGTGGGGGTAAAGCTCAGGACGCCAAGCAAACCACCTTAGCCTTGGAGAAGAACCTGAACCAGTCCCTTTTAGATCTGCATGCCCCAGGCTCTGCCTGCACATACCCTCATCTCTGTGGCTTCCTGTAGAACCATTTCCTGGATGAGGAGGTGAAATTCATCAAGAAGATGCGTGACCACCTGACTAACATCCACGGGCTGGCTGGCCTCAGGCTGGGATGGGTAGGTATCTCTTGGAAAGGCTCACCCTCAAGCATGACTAGGAAGCCTTTGGAGCCCAGGGGCCTTTGAGGGACCCCTCTGTATTTCCCTGGTATCTTGCTTTTGCCTGAGCCTCTCCCTGAAACCGCTAAACACCCTTTTAACCACCCTGGAACCCTTGCCCATGCACTGGACTAAATGGAAACAATAAAGCTTTTTGCAGAAAAATAAATAAATAACAAAAACAAAACCCGCCATTGATGTTCTCCGAGGACTACAGCCATGAAGTGGACGACTCTCAGGGAAACACATGGAACTTGCGGCAAAAACTGATGACTGACATCTGCCAGAGCTATGTGCCTGCTCACAGCTGCTGACTGAAGAATAATTACATCTGTCCTGCCATTTCTCAAGTATTTGGAAAATACCTCTCATTGGTGGAATCTAATGAAAGATATTCTTAAAATGGCAGGATATAATGGGAAATCCAGTTTCTGAATTCTAGTTCCTGTCATGCATGGGAAAGTTTAGAAGGGAAATGTGTATCTGACATAGTGATAGTCTTTGATATAAAAATCCATATTAGAGATGTTTTATCCCCTTAAGCCTCAACCAACAATTTGGTTTTTCTTCCTAATATTGTTATTTTGGTATATTGATAAAATTTAAGGCCCTTCTAAAAGTGATAAGATTATACAATTTTATTTTTTCACACATATGCCACTTTATTCTTAAATAATAACTAACTTTTCTAATTAATCTCTTGAAGGAAAGTTACAATACATGCATAGAGATTTGAAGCAGCATATGTGTAAAAACATCTGAAAAAATTAAAGTTTCTGGACAGATGTTAAAAGAGTTTTGTAGAAAAACTATCAGCATTACAATCCCAGTTCTAATTTACTTTACATCAGGCATTTAAATTTATTATCTTTAGGCCATATGTTCCAAATTGAGCTTGGTTCTATATTCATGAATCAGTTGACAATGAATAGTTAAGTTCTGCTAATTCAGAAAGGTGAAGTTGAGTGAGCTTATTTTAATGGTGGAATATTTGTAACTACAAATCTACATACCATCAGAAAACTTCCACAAAAAAAAATCTGCCATATGTTTTAACCGTGATAGAAATGGTTTTTAAAAAGCTGCCACTTTTATGCAGCTATACTTGAGAATATCTTAGCATTTCCATTAAAATTCTACTTTGAGAATTTTAAACTTGGCTCTAAAATTCATTGTGGACTGAAATTTAACATGTGAAATCTAAGGGAATATTAAGTAACACAGTATATGTCAAAATAATTAAATGCTTTCAACATTTTATGTCTTCAATACTTTAGTTAGATTTAAATTATTAAAAAAGAATATGTGCCACACGGACTTATAGTTGTGGCTCACTTAGTTATGACAATGAGCAGTTTCCACATTCCAGTGACAATCTCTGTGAACACTGCACACTATTTCCTGGAAAAAGCAAAAATGTCTACAGGTAGAAATCCTGGGGGTGAGAGGTAACATTCCTCGGACTTCTAAAGACCTCAGTTTAAAAACCAAGGACGTGTACCAGA
Source organism: Mormoops blainvillei (assembly GCA_004026545.1). Lineage (NCBI taxonomy): Eukaryota > Metazoa > Chordata > Mammalia > Chiroptera > Mormoopidae > Mormoops > Mormoops blainvillei. The sequence continues at coordinate 13,896 of PVJD01014947.1, forward strand.
TTCGCTGGAAAGCAGCCCAAGGATAAGTGGAAAGCCATGTGTTATCAGTGAAAATTTTGAAACCGGGTACCAAAATGCTTAAATAGAACCTGAATATATAAACTAAAGACTTCCCAGTTGAAGGAATCAGTAAAGATCATGGGAAGAATGTTATTGCCATTTGTGATGTAAAGCATGATTCCCTCCCCCGACCCTGTCCCCAGTCACCCCAGTCATTGTCAGTGTGAATGATCAGCTCAGAAAGCCTGCAGAAGGACGTCTAGACCACTCCTGTCTACAGGCTGGTTCCAGGAACACCACTCCTGGAGGAACCTGGTTGATCCTCGAAAGGCTAATCTGAGCTAAAGTGATAATGCGGAAGAGTGGACAGCTTCTGAATTCTGTCAAACTCACATTGGACTTGGAAAAACCTGGGTTTTTACCCTGGGTTCTGTCATTTTCAGCCTGTGTGATCTTGGGCAACACAGTGACATCTCTAAATTTCAATTTACTAATTAACAAAATGGGTGACAATATAAATCTCAGAAGTTTTTAAAATTAACTAGACAATTATAAAGTACCAACAATGTGCTTATCACATAACAAAATTCAATAAAACCTAGTCGTTATTATTTTGTATAATATAGAAACCAAATGCTGTTCCATTGACTAGAACCTATGAGTACATCTTTTTCAGCTATTATCAAGAACAGCATCCTCCTGATGACTTTTGACTATCCCTCTGTCAATGGCATCATGTCCATGGATATCAGGAAAGCGGCTGAAGGTAGGAGAATAAATACAGTGTTTTAGCATTAGGATTAAATTTTTTTTTCTGAAATACCATTACTGAGTCTAAATATTGATCTTTCAAGTCCCTCTTGTCCTAATCAATTTTTGCATTACCTTAGTTCATACAATAAACATTCATTAAGGACTGCCCTAGGCCAAGTACTGTGCTAAAAGCTAGTGTGAAAGAAAAAGGAAAGTGTCTTGCTTTCAAAAGCTAGTAGTTCCAAGGGTAAGGGTGATAAGAAAGAAACAATTCTAATAACAGGAGATAAGGGTTGGTAAAGTTAGATGCAGGATTCATTTGTATCAGATTGAGACATTTGGAAAGGCTTCTTAGAGGGCATGAGAAAATAGGTTTTAAAAGGGGAATTGAAGTGGGTCATTTGAATAAAAAGAGTAAGGATATTTTAGCAGCAGAAAGAACACACAAACAAGTTAAAAGAGCTAAAATAATTTAGTTTGGTGAAAGTCTAAAATTATAGTAGTGACACATACAGAAAGATATGCAAGGAAAAGTCAGTAAGGGTTTCTCCTAAATCATATGGGAATCTATCAGAGATTTTGAGCAGGTAACTGGTAAGATGAGATGTGCATGTGAGAAAAATTATTCTGCTAGCTGTGTGAAGTATAGTAAGAGTGAAATCACTGAGATCAATTAGGATGCTATTCAATAATCCTCATAAAATAGTACAGTGTTTACTAGTTGTACAGTATTAGGAAGGTCATTTCATCTTACTTTTGAGCCTTTTTTCTTATTATGTAAATTTAAATATTAACAACAACAGTAGTAATAACAGTGTGAGCTGAGGGGAAGCAGAATATGTCACTCTAAATTGTGCCACTTTGGCCCTGGCCAGTGTGGTTCAGTTGGTTGGAGCAGGTTTGAGTCCCCGTCAGGGCACACGTCTAGGCTGTGGGTTCAGTATTCAATATGCGTACAAGAGGCAACTGATCGATGTTTCTCTCTCACATTGATGTTTCTCTCCCTCCCTCTCTCTCCATCCCTTCCCTTCTCTCTAAGGTCAATAAGCATGTCATCAGGTGAGGATAAAATAAATAAAAGAAATTAATAGAATGTGCAACTTTGCCATGTGTATTATTTTGAACTGAAGGTAATTAATACCCAGCAAATAAACATTAAACTTATCTGCATGGCAGAGCAAACATCTGTTTACCAAACATTTGCTCTTCTCATCTTTCTATGAACCATCTTCCTACTCTTTGAAGCCTCAACCCTCTGCCCACTTCTCCTTAGCTCAGGGTGATATACATATACCTCAACTATCTGTTCTGAGTCTTATAATTTTTTATGGGGCTCTCATATGTATGAATTTAAATTTGCTTTTCTCCTGTTAATTTGTTTTATGTCAGTTTAATTATTAGATCAGCCGAAGGATCTAGAAAGAAACAAGGGAAAAATGTTCTGCTCCCATAGGGTCAGAGGACCTGCCAAAGGCTGAGCTAGAATTAGATAAGAAAATGTATGTGAAATCATTGAGTAATGTGTGCCACATGGGAATTGTATGTGTTTGCTCACATCTTTCATTTCATTCTGCATTGGTTCATGTGCATAAACACATGGAGTGGATAATCGAGCTGTTAGATATCTTGTGTGTGATCACTTGAGGATCTAGGCAGAAGAGGGTGACAACTAATAAATATCTACATAGCCTCTAGGGCATTGCTTCTCTTAATTTAATGCGCACAACAGTCGCCCAAGTGTTTTGCTAAAATGCAGATTCAGAGTGAGTACATCTGCAGTAGGGCCTAAAATTACACATTTCTAAAAAGCTCCCAGGTGAAATTGATACTTATGATCTATGAACCACCTTTTGAGAATGTTGATAAATTTATCCATGCCCCTAGCAGGTGGAGAGGCAGATTTTTAGAAAGCAAATGCAAGGGACACCGAATTAACATGCTGAAATGCCATCATGACTCATTATGGATCAGGTTCTATTTTCCACAACATTTTTTCTTCTCTTTCCTCTTAAAGCTATAGATAGCAGAATTAGAAAGCTAATTCTGTGATTTCATTGCAGACTATTTAATTTCAAGATATGGGTAAGAAGACAATCTCTGCTTATTTTATTTATTTTTAAATCACTCTCTCAAAGTAAACATTTCAAAGTACCATAACCAAGTACTCAGGGATCTCAGAACAGACTATTGGACACCATCTTCTCTAGAAGGAGGGGCAACAGATGAAATTTTAGGATGAGCAAATGTAAAGGTGAGATCTGGAAAAAAAAAGATAATAGTGGGTTCTACTGCTTCTTCACAGACTTGCTCAGAGGCATGGACTTGGGAGAGCAAAATTGTTCTTGCCAGCAACTGGACAGATTTTTAGAAAAATGCATTTCAATTACTGTGCCTTTGACATAGAATCAACTTAAAGAGAAGTACCTTGTTACTGAGCTCTGTGAGGAGCTTTGCTGTTGAGCATGACGAGGACTCTTTTAATTTCCAGGTAGTTCAGAAACAGATATCAAATAATGGTCGAGGATATGTCAAAACTGTATTTGGTCAAGAATGTTCCACACACAGTTATGCAACTAAGAGGTTAGGAATACTTCAACAATCTTTTAAACCTGAATCAAAAATTTCATAGTGATAAAAATGTGTAATTTTAAAGTAAAGTCAAGTCAAACCCAAGGCTTGGCTTTTCAAGCAAAAATTGATGTTTCTTTTAAAATGACCTAAAATTTTGATTCCAATTTTTCTACACTTATTTTATTTTTTAAAGATTTTAGTTATTTATTTTCAGAAAGAGGGAAATGGGGGGAGAAAGAGAGAGAGAGAAACATTGATGCGTGAGAGAAACATCAGTGGGTAGCTTCTTGCATGTCCCCAGCAGGGAACCTGGCCCATAACACAGGCATGTGCCCTGACAGCAACCTATTGCAACCTATTGGTTCACGGGTTGGCACTCAATCCACTCAGCCACACCAGCCAGGGCTCTACACTTGATTTGCAGGGTCCAACAGAAGTAAGGCCTGCTTGAGTGTGTTTGGTGTAATAATTTATAGTTTTCACCTAAAATGTCATATGATGTGCTTGAGCGTGAATTTGTTGTTACAGAATTGCATGCTTATGATTTTCTAATAAAAGATTTTGTAATAGCCCCAGCTGGTGTAGCTCAGTGGATTGACCGTCGGCCAGTGAACCAAAGGGTCACCGGTTCAATTCTCCAGTCAGGGCACATGCCTGGGTTGCCTGCCAGGTCCCCAGTAGGGGGCAAGTGAGAGGCAACCACACATTGATGTTTCTCTCCCTCTCTTTCTTCCCCACTTCCCCTCTGTCTAAAAAATAAAAATAAATAAAATCTTTAACCAAAAAAAAAAAAAAAGATTCTGTAATAAAAGAGGGGCATTATTTGTGCCATACCCTGTATTTTACTATTTTATATTTAATGTTGTTCCGAAGAAACAGGAGAGTCTACAGTGGTGAGAGTAAAGTACCAGGCTCTTTACTGAGTAGAGCACATTGATGGCACTTTAGTAAAGAGAATTAAATAAGACAATATTTCAGGCAATAGAGATAAAACCAAACTATATCTCCGCCTTTATTTTAGATGGCCATTCTCTATAAACACAGTAGACTTGAGAAGCATTTTGTAAATCTCATCAATGCCTAAAAGGAAACCTGACAATGCACAAAATGAATGAATAATAAAGTAACTTAAGCACCTTCTGATGTCACCCAAAGTAATTTACTACATTATACACACTTACTAGATCTTTATTTAAAATGTATAACAAAATCTAAAGTTTAAATCTCTTTTTATGCTTTATTGGTAATAAAGATTTAAAAGTTATAAGTTGCAAAGAAAAGAAACTCAATGTTTGGATTAAATAAAATGTGCATTTCTGGAAATATTGCCATTTTCTTGTCTGATTTTTTTTTCTTTGGTTTGTACATCTGTTCACTTTTAAAATAAAAACTAGTTATCATGGTAACTGGAGAATCACATGTATTATCTCTGAGCTAAAATATTCCTGGTTTGAGAAATATTATGTTCAGCATTTATTTGAATGTATGTAATACTACATTCAAGAAGAGAAAATATTGTGTAAGTACAATCTCAAAAAAATATTCAGTGTATTTTGCTTAACTCTTTTTCAATAAAAACTTATTGTTATTTAAGCAATATATTTAATAGTAGCAATAAAAACCCTGATATAATAAAAATTAAATTAAGAGACATTAAAAATTTAACACTGTAGATTAATCAGATGGCAACTGAAGAGCTCATGCTTTCAATAAGCAGTATAAATTGTTTTCCTAAATATGTTCAAATTATAGTGAATAAAAATATTAAAGCACAATTATAAACTGAAAAAAAGACAAAAAAACAGCTCCAAAAGTGCTAGCATTTACCATAAAATTGCTATTCATTTTACCAGAATTGTGTTGATAAAATTTAACTAGGTAAATTTGAAGATCTAATTGGCTTTATTTAAAAATTCATGAGTCAGACAGCATCTCATCTGTACAAGATGTAATAGGGGAATAAAAGTTAAATATTTTAGCCTTAGTTGATAGGCTGAAGTGATTAATGTATGTGGAAAGTTGTTATTCCAGGAACTTGAATGTATGACCCTATGACTCAAGGAGGTGACAAGTAATTCAACCTTTGTGCCCCAGCGGGTCTGCCACAATCAAGATGATATCTGAGCCATTGTGTTCCAGGGAGGGAATATCTGTGATGCAAATAAAGAAACTGTTGATCAACAGAACTGCAACTCTTACCCAATTAACCTTTTTTCCAGACCCCATACCTACCCTTTCTTGTCCTTATAAAAAGGTTGGCTTGAAATGAGATGTTAAGATGGTGTTTGAGGGTACATAACCTGTCCTCTTCTCAGATCACGGGTATCTGAATAAAGTACCCATGAAGATTCAATCCTGTTTGGGAGTGCAAGATAGAGCTCTTCCTGTTGAGGTCTGTATCCGATTTAACTGACTTTGAATTGATGCCATCTTCCTTTTTGGTGTAATTGATGGTTTCCTGCTTGTGGTAATTGACCTAGGAGTGATAGAACCTGAGAGCTTCCCTTTCTGACTCCAGTTTTAGTTGAGGTTTCCCTTATTAATTTCCACACTATTTCTCAAGGTGTTTTATGTGGAAATTTAAACTAACTAATACATAAAGGAGACACTGATGCATTCAACTTAACCAAGTTTTTAGGAGGAATAAAGCAATTATGGTTCTAAAGATGACCAAACCACAGTCCAGAATGCCAAGAAACTCTTCTTTTCACTTAAATATGTATATAATATTCTAAATACATAATACTCATTCATTATATATATTAATAAATATATATTTTCCTATTAATTTTATTATCTTTTAAATTCTCCTATTAATTTTTTATTATCTTTTTGAATTATCTTTATTCCCTCCTATTTCTGCCTTTGACAAAGCATGGTACACCATCCACATTTCAAGGTTTTCACTCTCTCTACTTTCAAAAGAGAGTGAAAGTGTAAATCCCCTACTGAGGAAGGAAGAACACTTGCAGGAACATCCATGATAAAAAGACTGGGGAATGGAATCAATGGATGGAATGCCCGTGGCAACCAGGAGAATTTTAATGTGTTAGACAGTTATGACCCTGAGCTCAATACGTATATTTTCTAATTAACCAGAAACTACACATTGAGTTTATATTCATTCTCAGAATTAAACAGTTCCTGTTGTTCAAAGTGTTGCTTTCATAGCTCATATTAATTAAAGTCTAAAATTTTGCAAAGCTTTCTTGCAAAATTTTTCCTTTGCCAGGAACGATGGGTTCCCCTGTTTTGTGAGAGTAGCAGCCTGCCTCCATCATTATTTCTATATGTTGGCTTTGCCACGCCCTGAGAGTGACATATAATGTCAATTTTTTTATATAAATGAACAATGGAAGGGTTTACCAAATAATGGGGTGTGCTGTGATAGAAAAACATTGTAAGAAGGAAATTCAAAGTCAGGAAATATATTCCATAGCTAAGGGGTTTTCCTTCTTATCCCCTGACTAAAATCCTTACGTCAACAAGAACTATTATACCTGAACTAGAGAAACATTAAAAAAATCAGCCTTCGTTGCTCATAATTTGGAAGCTTTTCTGTGGTCATTTTCTCTTCACCTGCTGTGTCTTCATCTTGTCTTAGTTTTTGCCTATCTCCTCTGAGTGGCATACATCAAACAAATCTAGGGAATTTATCCATAAGGCAAGAATTAAACTCAAGGCATACTTAGGAGCTGTAACCCAGGTTATTTAAATGACACCAAGTGATGCTATTAAATAAGTAACATTTACAACTAGGAGAATTATGCTTAAAAGCTTTCTCACATAGTTGATAAATATAATTGCACAGGCTAAAATTAAGAGCTTTAACCAAGCCATGTATGTTTCATGTGGAAACTTTACTTATCACAAGTCAAACAATTAGGAATATAAATGTTCAAAAACCCTGTTCACTTGACAGGACTTTAGCAACAGCATCAACATCATAATTGTCATCAGCATCATAATATACGTGTATAGAGTGATTACATTCCTAAAGCCATGCCAAGTGCTTTCCAGTTAAGAAACCATTAAAGATGTTAGATAAATTGCATTAAAACGTAGGTTATCCTGGGCAGTATCTGTCTTCAAAAGGTGGAAATTATTTGATAGTAACTAAGTGGTGAAAGAGAATACATTTTAATTAGGTCTTTAACTAGCGTAAATGCAGGATGATATACCACTGCTTAATTCTGAACCCTCTGTTTTCAATGATACCCAGCTGGGTAACTGAAACAATGCAGTAATGAACTACTCCCTGCTATCTGTAATACAGGTGCTAGTAATTCCATTTTTTATTTAAATTTTATTTAAAATTTACCAGCAGTGTTAATATATTAATGTCAATTAATATTAATTATGATGACCAGTGCCTTATACCTCTGACAGTCCCATTCCCCAATCCCATCCCCTTCTGGGCTGGAAAAGATGTCATAGTTTTTAATTCATATTTTGAACTTTTCTCTACAAAAAATAAGATAAGAATAAATAGAAAATTTAATGTCCTTAACATAGAACATTTTATATCAGACCCCGCTATGTATGTGCTCTTGTCGAGTGTTTTAGGGTGAATAACATTTATCTTTGTTATTTCATAACACTTATATAGTTGTTTTCATACAAGGACCTCAGAAATCATTTAAGTTCCATCAAATTTCCCAAAGTAGTTTTTACATAGTATTAATTCAAAGCATTATTTAAAGTTGTCTTGTTTAAAAAGGGGAGGCATGATCCTATGGTAAAATACTTGCAAAATTCTGGGTAAGGTTTAAATAAAAAATAAAGACCCCCTCAGAGCTTTTAATATGTTATCTTACTCTTAGTTTCAATAAACAAACAAACAAGATGCTGAATTTCACAGACTAATTCAGTCATGAATTTCACCAGCCTCCCATTTCTTTCCCCGCCCTCACAAGATCTCTTGCAGGACTGATATTTCTTGAAAAATATTTTGGAAAACATTGCTCTATGTATACCAATGTAAATATTATTTCCCAAACAGATACTATGTTTTGAAATAATTTTGCCTTTGCTCATGTTTCCTCCATAGCTGGGATATCCTTCTGCTCTCCTGATTTTCCAATTTCACCTGCTGAACTTCTACTCATTCCTTAAAGCCAAGATTAATTATCACCATTTCTATCAAATAGTATTCCTTAACAACCCTGGGGGGGAAATAAAAAACATTCAGTACATTTCAAATATGTCTATTATGATTCATTTTTATAAAACTCTCTCATCAGGTAAATGGCAGTTCCATGAGAGGAAGAAACATTTATCTGCCTTAATTGTAAGTATTTTTAATTCGCTAGGCAGTAGAAAAGGTTTCCGAGCAGAGAATAACATAACCGAGCACCAAAGGAGTGTTTTGGAGCGTGCGCTCTGCAGCTAACATAGGGGAAAATCGTGGCTGAGTAACTAGTTAGGAAATAAACACAGCCATTCAAGCGAAAGCAAATGTAGCCTGAATGAGTGTAGTAACATTAGGGATGGGAAAGAGCAATAAAAAGTGATTTGATAGATATCTGAGATGCCTCATTGGCAGATTGTGAAACTGGGCAGAGCATCTGGGGGCACAGGAATGAGAGAAGTTAAAGATGACTTCGATGACTCTTAGCTGGTTTTCTTGAAATTTAGTAGTGACAGGAAGTAAAATTAGTAATCTAATTATTTTATATCATTACATATAGTAGAATAAGATCTTTAAAAGAGATAAAAGGAAAAGGGAAGAATTTTAAGTAGTTGAGATTTACAGCCCCACGTGTACTGAGAATAATGGGGAAGGACATCTCAAAGGATATACCTTCTACAGTTTTTCTAGGAACGGCCCAGGGGTACCTAGAAATAATCTATGCAAAAGCAGTGATTGTAATTAAGTCAGTTCTCTTCAAGGTTTTACTTTTAATCAATGCATATTGTTGATCTTATAATCAATGTTTTCTATTTGTTCATATACATAGCCACAGAATAATGAAAGTTACAATAATGAAATAAGACACTACTATTGTAAGTACTACTAGGATAAATAATTAGAAATCTGATCGTGCACTTGTTTAAATTTAAAGCATTTAGTTTAATTCAGTTTAATTTTGAAATTTAAAAAAATCATCCTATTTCTCTTCCTTCAGGCATGGAGAGAGTGTGCATGTGTGTCCTTTGGATCACAATGGGGAGGAAGGCACCCTGCACTGACTGTCCCTAAACCCAGCTCTTCACTGAAAATACACTGACACCCAGATGTAGTTGGAATCTGTTGTCTGTTGCCTGAAGCAGGCAGCTGTCAGCATGCCTTTGGCCTGTATATAGTTACGTATGGTGTGTGCAAGAAGTGCAGGGCACATACACTTAGAGCTGCGTGACTCTGAACATGCTGAGTTTCTCCTTCCCCACCTTGGCCATGTCTCATGTGAGACTTCACAGTACATTCAGAATTGCAGTCAACCTCATGGAAAGCACCCTCTCATGTCACTCAGAAAGATCACAGGGCCCAAACAAAAAATTCACTCTAAAGAGCGAAACCATCATTCTCAACCCCTTCTTGTTTAAAACATAACATGATTTCTGTTACAGGCTTCAAAGAAATGCAGGCTCGTAGGCAAATTTATCTGCCAAATAAAAAGTCAAACTTTAAAAGTATATTCAGATGCAGTACTAAGTAATATTGTAACTGTTTTCTCATATGCTCTCTTTTTTTTAATTAAAAAACTGTTCTTTTGACTGTCTTCATTATTATTTTTTGCATATTTCTACCCATAATATGGCTAAGTGTCTATTGATTCCTAGGACTATTACATTTAAATGTGGATGATAATTTTTAGTCATGAAAAAATGAGAGAATATCTGTTACTATTTCTAAAGATTTTCAGATTCTGTTGGTTAACAAAAGAAAACAATGGTTGGCGTGTATAAATGAGGGGTTATTCTTTAGCATTATTTATCGTATTTTGATCAACAAATAGTTATAAAACAAGAGGAAATTGAAGGCCGAGATCATTTTTCCATTACATGAAATAAGTAATTATTTAAAAAGAATCTTATGAAGTTACTTTGTACCAGTGAGCCTTAATAATGTAAAAAATCCAAACTGCTAAGGGACAAAAATGACACATTTTTAAGTAACAGACTGAAGTATGAAAACCTCTTCATTTAGTGTTTAAATTAAAAAAAAGAAAATGAAAGTACTCTGGTTGTATTGAAAACATCATGTTTCTAAATCCAAAATGAAAAAGGACCTTTTCATTATGAAGCTTCCAGTTTTAGACACATTGAGCACTTTCATATTGCATTAGGAAATCTATATGTATCATTATATATATAATTAAATAATGAGAAGAAAATATTTATTTACTCCCGTTTCTCATATATCTTTATGATTTTTGAGCACAGAAGTAACTCTGATCAAGCATTAAATTTATATCTATATATTTACATATATATAAATATGTATGAGATATGTCCAGAAAAAGTGCAGCCATTGTTATTATAATAAGAATAGTTTGTGCAACACTGATGAAACCTGGCAACCAAGGAGAGTGGGCTGGAATGTGCACAAGAGAACAACGACATCTTCACTGTACTAAACCTCGGGCACAGTAGATGTCGTTGAGTGAGCATGTGTACTGTGTGGCCATTGCACTCAAAATGACTGAGTGAGTAGAGCAACAAATCTGCATCAACGTTTGTATCAAGCTTGAACATTCCTCCACAGAAACTATTCAGATGACTTAGAAGGCTGCTGCTATGGGCAACTGGTGATTGGCAGCTTCCTCACCACAATGCACCCACTCATGCATCACGTCTTATGCAGAGGTTTTTGGTGAGACATCAGATCACCCAGGTGACTCAGACTCCCTACAGCCCAGATTTGGCACCTTGAGACTTCCTGGTTTTCCCAAAACTAAAGTCATTTTTGAAAGCAAAGAGATTTCAGGCCATCAGTGAGATTCAGGAAAATACGATGGGGCAGCCGATGGCAACTCGGAGAACTGTGTGAGGTCCCAAGGTGCCTACTTTGAAGGGGACTGAGGTGTCATTGTGCTATGTGTAATGTTTCTTGTATCTTGTATCTTCTTTAATTGATGTCTCTATTTTTCATTTTACATGACTGGATACCTTCTGGAGATGTATCTATCTATCTATCTATCTATCCATCTATCTATCTATCCATCTATCTATCTATCTATTCCAGCAGAAGTAAGGCCTGCTTAAGTGTGGTTGGTAGAGTAATAACATGGGTGTAATAATTTATAGTTTTAATTTGAACATTTCACCTAAAATGTCATATGGTGTGTTTGAGTATGATATTGTTACACTACTGAATTACATGTTTATGATTTTCTAATAGAAAATTTTGTAGAAAAAGGGAGTTATTTGTGCCAGGCTAAATTTATATATTTGACAGAGAGGGGGAAAGGGAGAGAGAGAGAGACAGAAAAACATCCATCGGTTGGCTGCTGGGTACACCTTAATTGAGGACGAATCCTGCAAACTAGGCATGTGCCCCGGCTAAGAATAGAACTCGCAACACGCTTCTCTCCCCACACTGCCAGTGCACAGGACAGTGCTCCAGCCAAATGAACTCACTGGCTGCGCTCAGTTTTTTAAAACTTTAACTCCCTGTTGCTGTTTATATCTCATCCCTATATGTTCAGCTCAGTTTGAGTTTGTTTTAAATCATTTATTGAATTCTTTTTCTTTAAAACTTGCAGTTTTCATATTCTATGCTTATTCATACTTGCTTAATTGTTTTTATCCTGGACTTAAAAACAGAAATATAATAGTTATGTTACTAAAGGTTCATGTATTTATTAATGTCATTATTTTATATTAACATTTATAAATAATTTTACAGTGATTGAAAGAAATCTGAAGATAAAATTGGCACATAATACCTGTTAATACATGTTCTCAGAACAGATCATAAGACTAAAAACAACACAGCAATCTGAGTCCATCTCACTACTAAATTATCTTCAATAACTTATTTTGACTTCTTGATCTCTTAATACAAAATATGTTTAGCCTGCATGGGTTTCCACATTTCCAGCTACTGCTCTGCCCAGATATTCCAGTCACCCCCCAGAACCCATGCCTGATGTCTTCATTCGTGTTCCCTGAGCTTTTCTCTACACCCAGTATAATTCCACTAAAGAATGATATTTATGCTGTGCATTTGAATTTATTCCTCTAAGAGTCCTACATCATGATAAGTGGTCAATTAATGATGAGTCAGTTGATCATCATTCCCCCTACAACTCCCTATTCTAGGTCATTTATCAAGGCCTGCCAGTTCTCCTCCATGGGATTTCACAGAACTGTCCTTTACTCTCTTCCAGACCCACCCCTCCTACTTTAATCAAAGCCACCATCAGATCATCCTAAGGCTATTGCAATTATCTGCTAATTGAACTTCCTCCCTCAAGAGTCTTGGTAGTGCAATCCATTGCATAAGCATTTCTTGATTAATCTTCCTACAATGATATTTTTTCCCTGTTAAACCGTGCTTGAAAATCTGCACACATAACCATAAAATAAAATTCTAATTCTTAAGTCCCAAATTTAAAACCTTCACAAATTGCTTATTACCTCCTTTCATTCAAAATCTATTTACTGAATGCCCAGTACGTGCAACTTTTTACTCTTGGTCCTAGGGGATATATTTATATTTTAACAAAGAACCTACCATCCTGTAGAAAATATTTCAACAATCTTGCTGCTCGAGTGTAGAGTAAATTCCCACCACCTCTACACCAAAGATGAGGCAATGCACTTTCCTCCAACATTTTTT